>JAEIJG010001504.1:0-10202 GCA_037289395.1 Beauveria scarabaeidicola
AAAAAAAAAAGACCTATTTGAGTTTTTTTTTTCTTTTGTTCTCTTGTCCCTCGCTTCTCGGCCGGGGGAGATTACTCCGTACTGAGTTCTGCCACGCCGGGCCAGGGCAGGGACAAGGACGACAAACGGCCGTTGGAAAAAGGAGGGGAAAGAAGACGACTTTTTTGACAAGGTCCAGGGGCAAAAAATCGTGCAGCGGTGTTGTGCATGTCTCGGATCAGGGCAGAGAAGAAAGAAAAAAGACAGACAATATGGCTGGGGCGGAGAGACAACATGTCGCAGAGACGTCGCCGAACAGCAGCGGAGGGGTTGTGCCTGATGGTGACAGCTCCGAATACAATCTCTCATGTCGTATCTGTACGCTGTCAATGATGAGGGCTGTTTGGAGGGTGTATTAATTTACCAAATGTTAGCATCTATTAATAATGAGTTTTTTTGTTTTGTCGCGGGACGAGGCTCCGCCCCTTTGCAGGTAAGCAGCGGCAGCCACCATGTTTTAGTTTGTCGGAGTTGGTGGTGGTAGAGGTTGCGCGCACGGATCGCAGCGCCCAAAAGGGGACGTTTGTGCAGCCCATTGCCTTGCAAGGCAGTGAGTGAGTGGTCTTGTGAGGATGATGAAGCTGCTGAGATGGGGGAAAAACTTGGTGGACCGTGTGAAGGCGGCTGAAGAAGTCTTTGTTGGGCTGACTGACTGTCTGGCGACAACGTGTGCCTGAAACCGAACGTGCTGAACAAGAACAAAAACAAGAAGAAAAAAGAATGAGGAAAAGGAAAAAAGAAAAAAAGGTGTTGAAGCTGTGTCATCCTTCGCCACGGGCATCCTTCTAGAACGGCGGATCGAAGGGGGGGGGGGAGCTGTGGTGGGTGTGGTACCTGCAGCGCAGACATTGAAACCTCGAAAGACGATGAGGGTGTGGTGCAGGGCTTGCGGTAGGATGGGGCCACGGGACGCAGTGCGTGACCAGTCGGGAAGCTGATGTTGGGACGGCTGCATTTCTCATCGTGTCATCATCTCAGACCTGCATGCAGTGCGGCCAAGAAAAAAGTGCGGAGGTGTCGGAGAGGAAGAGATGCGATGCGGATGCCCACCATGGCTGGGCAGATTCTGGCTTGTGCGGCAGAGCTGGGTGATGGCGGGACGACTCCATTTCGGCTGCAGCGGATCATGAAATCTATAGGCAGATGTATATATAAGTGAGTGGCCTTTTATTTAGTGGTATTCAGAGGAAATGCGTCGATGCGCATGGATCGCCGGGTTGTTACGAGGTAGTCAAAGTAGGTAGGTACTGGTAAGTTTGCGGGAGATTATAGGTACATGATTGGCAATCACAAGAAGAGAAAAAAAAAGAAAGAAAAAAGAGAGCAAAGCTCTGAATATCTGATCATGTCTGTCTGCTTTGAAAAGTGCGCCACACTGCATGCTGCAAGCTGCAATGCGCGTGCAGATTGCAGCAGGAGTCGACGAGTCCGGACAGGGCTACAGATGAGCATGCACGAGATGCGGGACAATTGAAAAAGAAAAAAAAAAAAAAAAAAAAAAAAAAAAAAAAAAAAAAAAAAAAAAAAAAAAAAAAAAAGAGGTAAAACAAAGACCCCTGCTTGTCCTGCGACAAAAGCCGCTCACCGACACAAGTCTGAACTTTGCAGTTTAGGCGGCGTTTGGTGGGGGGGGGTTGAGTTTTAAGAGGGGCTTGAGCAATGTGTGCTGGAGGACAAGAATGATTTAATAAAAAGGTTTGCTAAAAAGCGCAAAGTGGTGGACAAAAGAAGAAGAAAAATTCAATTAGAACAAGGATATCATAAAAAAAAAGATGGACCTGGTGACTCGCCCAAGCTCACGGGTAGAGGCAGCGGCCCGCCTTTGGCTAAGCGGAGACGTTGGGCTTTTAATCTCCCAGGTTGCCATTGTCGTCATTTCATACTGGTACTGGTGTTACGCAAGCTTGGCGGCGAATGAGGGGATCAAAAAAAAAAAGTAGAAAAAAAAAGACTAGAAATGAGGATGAGCAGACAACTTGCGCCCGTCTATTATTGGTAGGTAGGTAGGCTAGATGGAGAGAGCAAGTCTTGGGGCGCGTGGGGTTGTTCGTCGAGGGCCCGACGAGGGGTGCTGTAAACAAGTGTAGAAGCGTCGTGACTGGCCGGCGGCGGCTGCAGAGACGAGGTTTATTCCTTGGTACCTACATGCCAGTGGGTCCAAGGTAATTCAAGAGCAAATCACCACCAAATCCCATTGTTTGCTGGTCCTGAGAGTAACTAGAGGCGAGCTGTGCAAGTCGGCTGATGCTTCATCCCCATCTCTACCTACTCCCTTGCACGGTTGCACCACCCACCACCACCACCACCGACCGACAGGGATCCCCTCCCGCTCCATGTCGCACAGCGACCACCGCCACCTGCAACCCCGTGCCCCCCCCCTCTCTGCTTGCACGACAAGGAAATAAACTGAAGGTCCTCGTCTTGTGTGCTCAGATTCACCAGCCAGTCATCTGGTGAGTGGTGACCCATCAGTCTGCTGGGGGGGGGGCCCGAACCGCACTTGCACACTTGCACCGTCATAATAAACCCGCTGGCCTGCCCCTCCTTCCTCTCTCGTTCCGCCCACGCATTCTCCCCTCCCGAGTCCTAAGCCAAACCTCGACAGCATCCCGTCTCACCTCTACTTACCTGCCTCCTCCACTTGCGAAGCAGCCCTCCTGCATCCCCTGCATCCTTTGCATCCCTTGCAGACCGCACACCATCTTCGACACCATCTACAGATTTACTCCTCTGCCTGGATACCAACAAGGCTCTGTTTTCTTTGCGACGCCCCATCCAACACTGACCATTCACAACCACCAGCCATCTGGCGCCTGTCATTCACGTCTCTTGCGCCAAAACCTCGAGCCGCATCTTCCCAAAAATAGCCTCGATCCTTTGAGTCGACCTGATTCTATTTTGCCAGCCCGCTCAGCCCCCGTTTCCAATTGTCCTCGAGCTTCCCAAACGAGTACGCCGCGCCAAAACCTTTTCGTTTCAGCTGTGGGCAGACTAGCTCCTTGCTCCACGACTTCTTGTCTGCTTTGAAAGGGTCTCGTGCATACTCCAACTGCCTGCAACAAACGCTTCCCACAACAGCCAAAAACCGCACAACGCCCACGACATGGCAGACGCCAAGCCTTCGGTCCTCATTGTAGGGGGCATGGGCTATCTCGGCCGTTTCCTCGCTCTTCACATCCACAAGAATAATCTGGCTTCTCAAGTGCGCCTCGTCGACAAGGTATTGCCTCAGCTAGCCTGGCTGGCTCCTGAGTTCTCCGAAGCTTGCTCTCAGGACAAGTTTATGCAGGCAGATGCAAGCAAACCCGGTAAGCTTTGCACCACCCTTGGCCCGTGTGCCAGGTAGCCTACGCGCCCGCCTACCCGCCATTCAATGCTAACACTCATTGTCCTCCAGAGGGTCTTGCCAGGATATTCAATCGCACCGACGGAAAAGAATGGGACTATGTTTTCAACTGCGGTGGCGAAACGAGATACTCGCAAGAAGACGAGGTGTACAAGCTGCGATCCCTGAACCTCTCGGTTGAGCTCGGCAAGGAGGCCGCCAAGCGCAAAGTCAAGGCCTTTGTTGAGCTCAGCACTGGCATGGTGTACAAATCCGACTCGGCACCCAGCAAAGAGACGGATAAACTCAAGCCCTGGAGCAAAATTGCCATATACAAGCTGCAGGCCGAAGAGGAGCTGGCCAAGATTGACCATCTCAACCTCGCCATTGTCCGACTTCCACACGTCTACGGCCCTTATGCCTCGCAATGGGTCGCCACGGCCCTGTCCATGGCTCGCGTTTACCAGCATCTCGAGGAAGAAATGAAGTGGCTTTGGACAAAGGACCTCCGCACAAACACTGTCCATGTCGTCGACGCAACCCGAGCTCTGTGGGATATCGCAGCTTGGTATGATGCCGGTAAAAAGAATTGGAATGAAACCGAGATGGGCAAGGTGCCCGTCTTTAACGTTGTCGATAAGTCGGCCACGACACAGGGTACCATGGCCGACATTATTGGCGATATCTTCAAGATTGAGACTGGATTCCAGGGTCAACTAGTGAGCACATTCGCTCGCATGAATCTGGACAGTGTTGTCGACGACGTCAACGACGAGGTGCTCGGACCCTGGGCAGATCTGCTCAATGAGGCAGGCATTACTCGTCCAGGACCTCTGACGCCATTCATGGAAAAGGAACTTCTTAAGGATACGGACCTGAGCATGGATGGAAGCAGATTAGACAAGCTGCTGGGCTTCACATACGAGAATCCCAATATTACCAAGGCACTGGTGGAGGAAGTGATTGAGAGCTACAAGAAGATGAACTGGTGGCCTTAGTGGCTGCCACGTATGGCACAAGTCAATTTAGCGGCATTTAGTTTGCGTACTTTGGGGAATGGATGCATGAGAGCGGTCGACATGAAGAATGAGGGCATCTTGGGACTTGCAGTAACTGTTCTAGCAGTGGGTGATGAGCATGGCTGCCTTGTATAATTAGAAATATCCCGAGTCTAGCAAGCCAGCTACGAGCGCTTTGCATGAAAAGAGAATCCACACGCTGCTAGAGTGTTTGTGCTTGGAAAGTGGAGAGTGATTGGAGAAATTCCGTTGTCTGGAGGAGAAGGAAGTGGCTGGAGGGATAGTCATGTCGGAGAATCGAACGGCTTGGGATGAAGATGGGATGAAAGAAACGAGCCGAGGCCTAGCTTGGCAAAAGGCCACGGGAGGTTGACGTTGCCCCTCTGCGGGCAAGAGGAGGGTGAGGGGGGAAGAAGCTAGCGGCGCGGGGTTTCTGTGTAGGTAGTAAGGTACGGAGTACACTTGGGAACTAGAAAGATGGAAACGATTTTTTTGTTTCTTCAAAGTCATCAAAGTCAAAGCTTCATCTCCTCGTTCCTTTTTTTTTTATATCAAAGTCAAAGTCCCCATCTCCTTGTTCCCTCACTTACTCACACCTGACCTGCTGCAACAGCCGGATATCTTGCTACGGAAGGGTATATATTATTCAGCCTTGTCTCTTGGCGACGGCTCGAGTACACCCTACAGTCTTGCCCTGGAAACCTCATAGCTTCCTCTACCGCCAGCTTCTCAAACGGCAGACATTGCGTCGCCACCATGGCCGCTCCTCCTGAAAAGACGACCAAGAACCTCACCGGCAAATGGAACGTGGTACGTCTCTTTTTCGTTCATTCTTCCCCCTGCTCTCCGCGTTCTCGTTCCCTCCCAATGTTTTGTTTACTGACCGAACCCGTTTCCCCTTTTTTTCCCCTGCTATGCAGAACTACACCTACTCTGACTCGAGCGAGCCGGGCCTCATCATCCAGGGCATCAGCTACCTTGTGCGCAAGGGGATCCTGGCAGCGACGCTGAGCCTCGAGACGAACCAGTACGAGGCGGCGCCGAGCGCGCCCAACGAGGACGGGCCGCCGTGCTGGCACATTGACATTGTGCAGTCGGCGTCGGGCATGGGCACCGAGGAGCGGCGCTGCCTGGACGGCACGTTTCGGCAGCACTCGGACTGGCTGTTTGGCAACGTGCGCGGGCGGTCGAGGTGGGTGGGCGTCGAGGACATTGAGGATGCGTATCTAAGAGCGGGGTGGCTGGTGGAGGGCGAGAGCGGCAGCAAGGAGTTGATTGAGAGCCATGCAGAGTCGGAGGATTACGGGTGGACGGCGGATCAGATCTGGGGGTTTCAGGAGGTGGATGGGGAGAGGCGTCATTGTCGGAATATTGTCATTACAAAGGGGGAGCAGCGCGCCGAGTTTAGGTTTGTGTATGACTATGAGGAGTAGAGGCAAGGATTGGGAGGCGGGTTGATGCGTTGGTGAGGACAAGGTCTTGGCTCAGTGGCACGATTTAATGTGAGGGCAAGTCATTGCGTGATGCAAATGGCAGAGATGATAGATGAGGGTATCATGTCCCTATTGCTCTTTCTTTTTTAATGCTATATACATTCCTAGAAATCAATCCTTTTTTACCTTTTTTACATGCTTGTTTTCTTCCTCCGTTGCCCCCTTGCCCCTCCAACAGCCAGCCTTACGCGGGCCGTCTCTTGACAAACTCTTCCAAGTCCTGCACCGTCGCCACGCCCAGCACGAACCTCCTATTCTCGTCCGTCACCACCGCAAACTCTTGCGCCCACTCCCCTTTCCCCCCATCCTTGTCGCCGCCGCCGCCGCCGCCCGCGCCGCCCCGAAAAAACGCCTCAAGCTCCTCGAGCGGCGTCTGCATGGTAATGACGCGATACGCGCGGCCCCTCCGCTGAAACCGCGTCATGGCGGCCGACAAGGGGTCTTGCGGCCGCACGCTGCCCGCGTCGAGCTGCGCCTGCAGGTGCGGCATGGCAATGTAGCCGAGGAGCGCGCGCGTGGTGGCGTCGACGACGGTGAGGTGCGTGTAGTCGCGCTCAAAGGCGGAGAGGAGCGCGTCCGAGACGCTGTCGTCGGGGGTGAGGGAGAGGGCGGCGGGGGGGTCGAGGTCTTCGACGGTGGCCTGGGTAGTTAGTTGTGTGTGTGTGAGTTGGGAATGAGGTTACTTGTGGAAAAAAGGTAAGAGCGCCGCGATGCATGACCGCGTGGTTGGAGGGTCATGGTCGCGCGGAGGACTGGGCTGGGTTGGGTTGGGGGGAGGGGGGGGAGGAGGAGGATCTTTTTTGTTTTAGGACGTACCCCACGGTAACGCGCCGCCCACGGCGACGAGGACTGCATGTTGGTGGCGGCTTGTGAAGCCATGACGGCGATTTGTGTGTGGAGAAGGGACAGAGAGCTGTCTGACGGTGACGAGGCGTAGAAGATGGTTTGACGAAGTCGAGGTTGAGGGGCAAGAGGGAATATGGAGTTCCCACCAGTCGCAAGCGTTCCTAGGCCACGTAGAACGACATAGTCTCCACATACATAGCTGTGCTCTTGAACAAATAAAAAGTCATAAAATAGATACAGTAATATGCCAGTATAGAAAGTGTAGTTAAAAACTTGTTTAATATATAATACTGCATTTAAAATTTATGAGTAGAATTGAACTATAACCTAATACTTAATTTTTCTACTCAATCAATCACCTAGGTACGTAATAGTAGTAAAGCTTTTGTGGCCAGCTACTAGAAGACTAGTAATAAGTCCCATCGTACTGGTAGGTAAATGACAAACCTGTCAGATGGGCCATAGCCTCCCGCCTTGACGTTAAACTCAGTGTACAGAGAACAACACCGCCCAGAAGAACGACAAGAAAATGAGAAGAGTCACCACCAGTGAATCAATGTATGTGAAACCTCATGCTGGATTTCCATAAAATTGTCTAGTCAGCCCTAGAGAACTGTCCGGGCCGGCAGCACCGCACAGCTCTCCCCGGCAGCGGTCGGAGCTTATCCGGGCCTGTCCGGCGCGACGCCCCACACGAGCTCCGAATTATGCGAAACATGGAACTCGGAAACAGTCAGACCAGAAGGGGGGGGGACCGCAAGTACCATGGGAGTTGCTGCACGCAACCGCAACAGGCAACGCCGAGAATACCACAGCTTCCTGGGTTGTTGAAAAGGATGCCCCCCGGAGATTAGTTCTACGGTACTGACCAAAACAAGTCGTCGAGGACGCTAGAATGCAGTCATGGCATTCCAAACACGTAAAACGGCCAAGAGCAGGCACACTTGTGGACGTCTAGCGCAGGTGACTAGTCAAAGGTGATTTCGACAAATCTCAGGCATGACGGCACCAAGAGGAGGTGTGGTGGGAGCCCGGGGCGCTACCAGGCTCCTTAACTCCGGGCGGTGCCCAACTTTGGGATGCCAACCGATCCAGTGCAACCAAAGATTTTTTTTTTTTTTTTTTTTCTGTCACTGGCGCCCTATAGCTTACTTTTTCGACTGCTATAGATCAAACTCGAGGCGATTTCTCGCCAGCAATGGACAAGCTGTAGTTTGACACCCATATTGCCAGGTTTCTAGATTGAGCATCACGACGTCACTTTGGCCTCAGGTTTTGTCAGACACGGGCAAGACACCACCCCTTCCGCCCAGGCCGTGATCCTTCTCCACAAAACAAAACGCATCCTCTTGCGCTCACATAGGTTCCGCTGCGTCTCTTTTGTCATTGCCAGTCGTCTTCATTTATTCCCCATCCACCTCGTCTTTCATCTACCCTGACTTTCTGACTGCAATCCAACCAGCAGGCAATTCAACCTCCCGTCACCACTGGGGCTCCTTTGTACCCATCACCCTTGATTTGTTTCGATCTGGAAACTAGAAACCATGGTCTCCTACTACCCTCATCCGGACGCCGTCCACGCCGCCGTGTACACGCCGCCCGTGGCGAACCGCCTCGCGCACAGCAAGCCGACGCCGTACCAGGCTCGGCCGGAGCTGTACGGCACCTTTTCTGTCGTCGAGGACGCCAAGGACAAGGCGAAGCAGCTGAGCGCCGAGGCGAAGAGGGAGTTTGACCGCGCCGCGACCAAGGCCAAGCCCAAGACGGCCACAATGGAGCTCTACTCGAGCTCTTACTATGCCGCCTGCACTTTTGGTGGTCTCCTTGCCTGTGTATGTCAATTGACTGGTTACTGTAAATGAGGTCCCGCGGTGCCTGCGGACTAACACACGCATGCAATCTCAGGGCCTCACCCACGCCGCCGTTACGCCTCTTGATCTCGTCAAGACGCGCCGCCAGGTCGACGCCAAGCTGTACACGAGCAACGTGCAGGCGTGGCGCGCAATCTACCGCGCCGAGGGCGTGCGCGGCATCTTTACTGGCTGGTCCCCGACGCTCTTTGGCTACTCGGCGCAGGGCGCCTTCAAATACGGCTGGTACGAGTACTTTAAAAAGACCTACGCCGACATGGCGGGCCCCGACGCGGCCGCCAAGCACAAGACGGGTCTGTACCTGGCCGCTTCCGCGTCGGCCGAGTTTCTCGCCGACATGGCGCTGTGCCCGTTTGAGGCCGTCAAGGTCCGCTCGCAGGGCACGATCCCGAACCCGTACAAGGGCACTTTTGACGGCATCGGCCGGATCGTTGCCAAGGAGGGCGCGGCGGGCCTGTACAAGGGCATTTACCCGCTCTGGGGCCGCCAGATTCCGTACACGATGATGAAGTTTGCGTCGTTTGAGACGATTGTGGAAATCATTTACGCGCGCCTGCCGGGCTCCAAGGCCGACTACTCCAAGGCGGCGCAGACGGGCGTCTCCTTCTCGGCGGGCTACCTCGCGGGCATACTCTGCGCCCTTGTCTCGCACCCGGCCGACGTCATGGTCAGCAAGCTCAACTCGAACCGCGCGCCGGGCGAGGCGTTTGGCGGCGCGGTGCGGCGCATCTACAAGGACATTGGCTTTGGCGGTCTCTGGAACGGGCTCCCCGTCCGCATCGTCATGATTGGCACCTTGACGGGTCTGCAGTGGATGATTTATGTAAGTGTCTTGCTTGTGGATGTGATGACTAGCGTGATGCTGTGCGGTCTGCTGACTGGGCGGGCAGGATTATTTCAAGATTTTCATGGGTTTTCCGACCACGGGAGGTACTATACCTCCAGGCGGAGAGAAGAAGTAGATGAAATGGGCTGTTGCTCTTTTGAGTTTTGTATACATTGAAGTTGTCGACGGCGACTGACTTGCATGTCATTTCTGCCACGTCGGAAGCCATTGAGAGTTCCTTGCCAAACAATGACAATGTAGGAGCCTCAGATTGGTGGATATAGATGATGATTTGAGGATCGAGTAGAGCATTGAAGCTATTAATATGACAAGAGGTTGAAAGAAGAGTAGCAAAGAGAGTAGAAAGAGGAGTAGGTAGCAATGAAAGGAGTAAATAGGTACCCCGCCATGTGTTGCAATGAACAGAGTGTATGGCACGAATGGAAGTGCTAGAAGAGGTGTGCGATAAGGAGTCTCTATAAGTGATTAAGTAATCTATAAGTTATATATAACTAAGTAGGATTAGACGCTAATATATAATTAGGAATTAGGTTTCTAGTACTAAAGAAAAAGAATTACCCTATATATAAGTAGAATTACTAAGGATAAATAAGGGAATTCTTAACTATAAAAAGAGAATAATTTCTAGTCCTTATATATATAATTTTTTTATAAGGTATATACTTTTTTAATTTTAATTCTAGTTATTAATCTCTTTATATAAATTACTCTTATATTATAACTTAAATTAGGCTATATAAGCTTACTTTAGTTATATTATAA
>JAEIJG010001505.1:0-10182 GCA_037289395.1 Beauveria scarabaeidicola
AATAATAATTATTATTATTAAATTACACTAACTAGGCCTATATATGCCTATCTAATCCTACTATCTTTATAAGTAAGGGAAAAACTAGACTCCCTAGAGGAAAACCCTTACTTCTCTATCTATCTCTAATCACGTATTAGTTCCTAGTAGGGGCTAGTAAGGCCCCTCTTCCTAATTATTTTTCACCTTTACTAGGCCTTAGCTCCTCCTTATCTACTCCATGCCTACTCTATACCTACCCTATCCTAGATCTACCCTAAGTCTAATGTTTATATAGGTTAGTCTTTATTAGTTATATACCTACTCTACTATTTTCTTACTCTTAACTAAGTAATTAAGTATATAAAGTATATCTCTATAGTCCTTTAATAGCGCTATAGCAGGGCTATAATACTAACTATAGTCTTAGCCTATAAGTTTATACTAAAGAAGTATATAATAAATATCTTTTACTCTATATCTATACTAATATATCTTTATATTATATTTAGGTACTTATCTCTTATAGAGGAAAGTGTTTAGCCTAATCTTTCTTATTTATAATTATATTATAATAGAGCTAATATACTATAGTAAATAAAGGAGCGGGGTTACTTTAGCCCTATATCTAGCTTATAAGGGCTTATAGACTAGAAATAAGGTAAGCTACCTTATCTACCTCTAGCTCTTAGTTTCCTTATACTCTTACTTTACTCTCTATATCTAGTTAGTCTAAGCCTTAAGTATACACTAGTCCCCCTCTAGTATCCCCTTATTTATCTTTAATAGGTTCTAGTATAGGTCTCTTATTAGTAGTAAGATTTATCTACTATTACTTTAGCGGAGTAAGACTAGGGTTAATACCTACGTAGTAGTGTGCTAGAGCTAGGCTATAGCCCTATTAGCTTCCTACTAGTTAAGGGTTTTACTCTTCTATATTATTAGATAAATATCTACTAGTAGTATATTAAGCTCTATCTTTATATAGTAAGTAAAGGTGGCCTTAAAGGCTTCTCTAACTACCCTTAAGCACCTTACTTATAACTCTTAGAGGGGCCTAGCTAGGCCCCTTATAGGGCTAGTTATAAGGCTATACTATATTATTACTTTAAATAATATAATTAGATAAATTCCTTAAAGGTAAATATCCTTTACTTCTTTAACCCTTAGGCCTTATAACTTTCTTATTATTAGTTATAAGGCTTAAAGTATAGACTAGACCTTCTTTAATATAGACTTAACCTACTTCTACTACCTTAACCCTACTAATAGTATTACTCTAAGGAGGTATATATCTATTAATAACTCTACTACCTTACCCCTAAGTATAAGAAGGCCTAGGTCTAGGGCTTACTTATATTAGAAGTATAGTAGCTTAAACTTTAGTATAAAGAAACTTAGTTAATAAGTTCTTACTTAGTCTTTATATATAGTCTAGGTATTTTCTAATTAGGACTTAGTTTTATTATAGTCTTTTTTTATATATAATAGGTTTATATTATTTATAAAACTAACTATATATAAACCTAAGGCTACTCTAAGGGCTTTATATAATAAGCTTATAAAGAGAATAAAGAAGATTAGAGATAATAGTAAGCCTTATAAGACTCTATATTAGACTACCCTTTCTCTTATTATACCGCTATTAATCTAGAGCTAGTTTATTCTCTTATTAAGGAAGGATTAGATAAAATTAAGGATCTTCTCTAAGTAGCCTAATTAGTAGAGTTCTTAAACTAGTAGTCTATAATTAATATTATTAAAGGCTCTAACTATATTTAGCTAAAGGAGTAATATAGCCTTACCCTAGGCCTAAGTTATATAGACTAGCTTAATAACTATTATAATTATTATCTCTATTAACCTATACCTCTAATTCTCTATCTAACCTTTAAAGAGGAGCTAGTATATCTCCGCTATAGTTATAATATAAGTAGTAAGAATCTTCTTAAATAGCTTACCTATTATATTAAGAAGGATTATTAGTCACTATCCTCTTACTATCTAGAGGTTATCTAAGGTCTTCTTAGGCTTCTAGAGGACTATAGTAGAGCTAGCTTAGTACTAGGCTAGGTAGTGTCTAGACTATAGTAATATATTAAAGAGCTTTACTAGTATCTTATAGAGGGGGGGGCCTAAGGCCTTAAGGAGCCTATATAAGACCCTATCTAGGCCTAGGGCGTTCTAGGCTATATAACCTTTAAGTATATCCTTAACTTTATCTATTATAACTTCTATAAGGATTTCTATTTTATCTTATAAGGGTCTAGGGGCGTCTAGCTTATAAACTAGAGCTATATTATACTTAGGCTTAGGACTAATAACTACTAGGGCTAGAAAGAACTTTTAGGCTAAAACCTCTACCTTCTCCTCCCTTAACTATACTAGGGTATTATAGCCTAAGTAGGCTAGCTCTAGGATTATATTAGCTATATATCCTACTATAAACCTTTTTACTTACCTATATTACTTCTATAATACTAGCGTATTACCTAGTAAGTTAAGGTATATCCTCTAGGTAGTCTTTTACGCCTTAGCTAAGGCCTAAGTCTAGTCCTTTTTTATTCTATATATAATCCCCTAGTCTACTTTATTTCCTAATCTCTATACCTACCTTTATATCCTCTTAGTCTTAGTAACTACCTAGCTAGTTTTTTAGTTTTACTACTCTAGCCTCTTAGACTAAGGGGGGCCTACTATAGGAATAGCCTTAAGGATAATATCTTCTATTACTAGCGTAAGCTACTTATATACTACTTCTATCTCTAGGGGTCTTACTATTAGTGGCTTAGTTATAGCTAGGAGCTAGGCCGCTGCCTTAGCTAAGGTAAGACTAATATTAATCTTTCCCTATTTCTTTATTAACTTATTTCCCTTTAACTTATAGGCCTAAAGCTTTAATAGCTATAAGATATAGTTAGACCTAGCTAGATTCTAGTCTAGTATTATATATCTACCCCTTAGTATTAAGGAGGCCTAGAGGAGGTCTAAGGTACTTATTTAGTAATTATAATAAAACTATATTACTATTCCTAAGGGGGTAACTAATATAGTTTTAATATAGGTAAAGGCCTTTATTATATTATCTATAAATAGGGACTTTTTACTATAGAGGTCCTAGGAGGGGTAGTAGAGGTTAAAGTCCCCTACTACTATATAAGGGATCTCCCCTTTTAATAAGATTCTACTTAGGAGTCTATATAGGTCTATATCTAGTTTAGAGTAAATACTTATAAGGATAAGGGGGTTATTAAGGAATTTAATATAGTATATATTCTTTCTAACTATTACTTCTTATAATACTCTATTAATCTTTTTATAGATATAAGTTACTACCTACCCCCCCCCTTATAGGCGCTAGTATAAAGCTAAGGAGGGGGTAGGCGGGGGGCTACTTAATAATATCTCTTAGATTATAATAATATCTAGGCTATCCTCCTAATAAAGGGCTAGTTAGATATTATTATTATCTTTATAAATATTTTATAAGAGAATTCTTATTTAGTTATTTAGACTAAGCTAGTTTAATTATAACTATATCTTAGGTTAGTTCTAAGACTATTAGTAATAATAAGAGTAATAAGAGTAATAACTTACTTTATAGTTAGACTATAAGTGCTAAGGCTAATAATAATACTTAGTATAGCTAGTCCCTACTTATAGTAAGTATAAGGGTTTTATATTAAAGAATCTTAACTAGTAACCCTAGGCTTATAGACCTTATTCTAAGGTTAGTAAAGTTAAAATTTAGTATATTAGTTTATATTAGAAAAGGCCTTTAGATTAGGGCTAAGGAGAAAGGGCCTAAGGGCCGCCCTCTTAGATACTATATACTCCTAGCTCTCTTTAGGGGTGATAACGCCCTTAGGGACCTTAGGTATCTTTTTTCCCTAAAGTAGTAGCTCTTAAACTCTATTAGTTAGAAGTAATATACCTCTTAGGCATAGCCCTAGTACTACCTTATAATAAGGTAATCTTAGGACTATACTAGGTGGTTACCCTTATAGTTAAGATATTATTCTTTCTTATTATCTTTTTTTATTAAGTATAGCTTAGACCTAGTATAAGTCTAGTAAGTATACTAGCTATATTACTCTTTATTTTAGTAGAACCTACTTATATAACTATACTAGTAATACCTAAAGTACTATAGGGGCTAGACTATATCTAAGAAGGGCTTATATTAGAAGACCTAGGAGTTAAAAAAGACCCCTTACTTATAGAGGTGGTTTACTATCTTAGTGTTATATATTCTAATAATAAGAGAGGCTTATATCTTAGACTTAAACTAAGGATAATATGCCTTTATAATAATAATATTTACCTTATTAAAGACTAAGAGTATTATTATAAGGTTAGTAGTATCTTATAAGATCTTATTAAGTAGTATTACTTTAACTACTATAGTATATACTTATTAGGAGAGGGTTACCTTTAGGCTAAATATAACCTTTACTTAGAGCTTATCCTTTATATATTCCTTTACCTTTTAATAGAAGGTTAGGACTATATTCCTAAAGGGGAGGTAGCGTACTACTACTATAGTATTAGCCTAAATAGCTCTATTAACCGCTATAATAATCTCTTATAAGGAGTAGCTTTTAATTTCTTATATATATCCTCTAGTATTAATAACTAGCTCTTTTTTATATCTAATAAAAACTAGCTTAGCCCTAGGGCTAGCCTAGCCCTAAGCTACTACTATTATAGTATATAACTATAAACTAGCTAGAAGCTAGGGTTAACTAATATTCTAGCTCTCCTTAAGTATCTATATAATTATCTCTTTTATAATAGCCTAGACTACCTCCTAAGTAACTAGGGCATTAGCTCCCTTTAAGGCTACTCTAGCCTTATTCTAGGCCTTAGTTTACTTATACTTAGTTTATATCTCCTTTACCTTATCTTTAAACTTATCCTTAATTAGGAAGAAAAGCTTATTAATTAGTTCTCTTTTTAATTTTAGTCTCTCTTAGGTCACTACCGCCTTAGGCTTACTATAGTGTATATTAGCTATAGGGGCGCGTTAGGATATGTCCCTAGTAGTAAACTATCTACCCTAACTACTCCTAATATAGTGGCTTTATACTAATATTATCTAGGGGTAGAATTAGGTGCTTTTTAATATCTAATAAGTTATTTTTTAATTTTATTACTAGGTTAGGCTTAATATAGTTACGCACTATTTCCTACTCGTGAAGATAATAAATAATAATAATAATAATAATAATAATACCACTACTACTATTAAGATATTAGTACTAAATATATAGATAACTAAAGAAATAATAGTATTATTAGCTCTATTATTAAGAGTGCCTAAATAAGTAGAATCTAGGCCTTTAAGGTAATTAAGTTAATATAATATATAGGTAATACGTTTAAGTGTATATTATATAATATTATAGGTAGAACTAGCTATATAAAGGCTACTATTAGCCTAGAAGAACCCTTTATCTAACTAGTTATATATATATTAGTAAAAATACGTTTTTTAAGTAAATTAGTAAGTATTAAGAGCCTCTATAAGAGGTAGTAGTAGTGGTAGTAGTAGTAGCGGTAGTAGCGGTGAGGAGGGGTTATAGTAGATATATAGAAAAAAATTAAATATAATAGTGTTTTTAAAAATACTTCTAATTTATATGTGATTTACCTGTAAAGTAAGGTACCTTTAAAAATCTAATTATTATACGCACGTGACTCTACGTGAATAGTAAAATGACTTTACGTGAATAGTAATACTCTATTTATAAATATAGATTTCCTACTATAGAGATTTTAAGAGAGATAGTAAAGGTTAAAGTCTTTAACTACTACTTAAGAGGTCTCTTTTATTTAGATATTATAAAAAAGCTTATATAGGTTAGTACTAGGTTTAATATAAAGGTTTATAAAGATAAGGGGGTTTATAGAGAATTTAATATAATATATATCTTTCTTAATTATAGCTTTTTATAATAACTTTTTAATCTTTTTATATATATATATAATTACCTTCCTCCCTCCTTATAAGTACTAGTAAAGTACTAAGGTAGGGGTAGGTAAGGGGCTACTTAGTAATACTTCCTAGATTATAATAATATTATAACTATCCTCTTAATAAAAGGCTAGCTAGATATTATTATTATTCTTATAAATATTCTATAATAAGATCTTTATTTAGTTATTTAGACTAGGCTAGATTAATTATAATTATATCTTAGATTAGTTTTATAGTTATTATAGTTATTAGTAATAATAAGAGGGGTAGGAGAGGTAGGGGTAGGTCCTTTTAGATATAATTATAATCTTTAAATACTAAGGCTAATAATAATACCTACCTAGTCTAGTCTTCTCCTAAGGTAAGTATAGTACTCTTATATTATAAAATAGTTAGTAATACTAGGCTTATAGACCTTACTCTAGGGTTTATAAAGTTAAACTTTAATATATTAGTTTATATAGGGAAAGGCCTCTAAACTAAGGCTAATAAGGAGGGTCTTAGAGGGTACTCTCTTAAGTACTATATACTCCTAGCTCTCTTTAAAGGTAATAATACTCTTAGAGACCTTAGGGGTCTTTTTTTATTTAGGCTTAAGTAATAACTCTTAAATTATATTAGCTTAAAGTAATATATCTCTTAAGCTTAGCCCTAGTACTATCTTATTATAAAGTAGTCTTAAGACTATATTAAGTAGTTATCTTTATAGTTAAAGTATAATTCCCTCTTATTATCTTTTTTAGCTAAATATAACTTAATTTTAATATAAGTCTAATAAGTATATTAGTTATATTATTTTTTATTTTAGTAAAACCTACTTATATAATTATATTAGTAATATTAAAAGTATTATAAGGGTTATATTATCTTTAAAAAGAGTTTATATTAGAATATCTAAGAGTTAAAGAAGACTTTTTATTTATAAAGGTAATTTATTATATTAATATTATAAGTTCTAATAATTATTAAGGCCTTTATTTTAGATTTAAATTAAGAGTAATATATTTTTATTATAATAATATTTACTTTATTAAAGATTAAGAGAGTTATTATAAGGTTAGAGGTATCTTATAAGATCTTATTAAATAAGACTACTTTTACTATTATAATATAAATTTATTAGAAGAGAGTTATCTTTAGCTTAAATATAATCTTTATCTAAAGCTTATCTTTAATATATTCTTTTACTTCTTAATAAAAGGTTAAGGCTATATCCCTTAAGGGGAGTTAATATATTACTATTATACTATTTACCTAGATTACCTTATTAATTACTATAATAACCTCTTATAAAGAGTAGTCTTTAACCTCTTAGATATATCCTCTAATATTAATAATTAACTCTTATTTATACTTTATTAGGACTAGTTTTACCCTAAGGCTAACCTAGCCTTATATTACTATTACTTTAATATAAGATTATTTTTAAGATAATAGCTAAGGTTATTTAGTATTTTAAGTCTTCTTTAATATCTAAGTAACTATTTCTTTAATAATAACTTATATTATTTCTTAACTAATTAGGTTATTTATTCTTACTAAGGCTATCTTAATCTTATTTTAAGCTTATACTTACTTATATTTAGATTATAACTTTTTTACTTAGTCTTTATACTTATTTTTAATTAAAAAGAAAAGCTTATTAATAATTTCTCTTTTAGACCTTATCTTTTATTTAGTTATAGTTATATTAGGCTTATTATAATATAGTTTAGTTATAAAGATATATCTAGGTGTGTCTTTAGTAGTAAATTAGCTACTATAACTACCCCTAGTAAAGTAGCTCTAAGCTAATATTATCTAGGGGTAGATTTATATATTTTTAATTATCTAATAAGTTAATTTTTAATTTTATTACTAGATTAAGCTTAATATAGTTATATACTATTTTCTACTTATAAAGATAATATAAAAATAGTTATTAATTTTAATAGTTTTCTTAATAAAGTATTTAAAGTTATTAAGTTAATTTTCTTTTATAATCTTATCTTTTATATCTTCTCTAAGTCTATTATAAAAAAGTTCTATTTAATTATTATTATCTTAATAAATAAAAGTAATAATATATCTAAACTCTTATATATAATATTAAGTAGACTTAGTTTACTTTAGCACTTTTAGCTTTATATAATAAGCTAAATCTTATTAGGGTCTCTAAAGGTAGTTTTAAGTAACTCTTTAAAGTTATTATAATTATTAAAAATTTAAGTAGTTTTTACCTTAGGTTTATTATTATTAAGATAATCCTTAGAAGTTAGTTCTTATTATTTTATTACTTTACTAGTAAGAAGGTTTCTAATATAAAGAATCTTTAAGGGTTCTTTATTAATAATAATATTAACCTCTAGATAAGCTTTAGCCTAAGTAAAGAAAATATAGATATTTCCCTTAGTTTTATTAAATACTTCTAGCTTTAGGAACTTAAGTATACTATATATAACTTCTCTTCCTAGGTTAGTCTAAAGTACTTAGACTTATATAGTTAAGGCTATAATCTATTAATATATCTACTATATTACTTATATAAGGTTAGTAATATTTTTACTTATAGTAGATATTATAAAAGATTAATTATTTAAGGGTTTAAAGGTAACTTATTAAATAAGATTAATTAAAATATAATAATAACTTATTCTTAATTTATAATTAGTTTATTTCTTAGGTAATAAGTTAGGTTTAAATACTATATTATAATAATAAGTACTATCTTAAATATAAAAATTATTAAGAGTAAAACTCTTAAAACTAATTACTTAGAATTACTTAGATTAATTAATAAAGATCTAAACTATCTAGTTATAAGAAATCCCCTTTCTTAAGTACCTATCTATCTCTCGATTATAAAAGAGTATTACTATTTATATAGAACTATTTTACTATTTATATAGATGATTTATAAGTAGCACTAGTAGATTTCTAAAGGTACCTAGGTACCTCTATTTCTCTGCCTGTCTGCTATAAGCCTATAACACACACTCGCCGCCGCCGCCACCGCCGCTGCCTGCTTATATAAGCTCTTAACGCTCGCTAATTTACTTAAAAACGCATTTTTATTAGTTTTAAGAGTTATAAACCTACTAGGCTTATAGTAGTCACTTTTTCTAGCCTATTCTACCTATTAAAGGTAGTAGCGTATATCTATATAAATAGTAAAATAGTTTTATATAAATAGTAATACTCTTATAAAATAAGATTACTCTAGATTACTAGTAATCTAAGTAATTTATCTTCTTATAGATTACTACTAGCTTATTATAATCTATAGTAATCTATTATATCACTAGATCACTACTAGCTTACTATAATCTACGGTAATCTAGTTATATAACTAGTTATCTTAATTAAGTGACTTAGGGTGTGATCGCGAGTTTTTTTAAGTCTTAGTCTTAGCCCATAGAAAAACCTTAGCGGAGCTAAACGGTACTTACGCCACCTAATCTCTCTAGCTCTAGTACTAGTAGGGCCCCTTATTAACCGGCAGGGCCCCCTAGTCATTAATCACTTATCTTATTTTTATAAAAGAAGATAAGTAATATCTTTATTTTTACCTATAAAACCTTAGCTATAGAGGTAGTGCTAGGGGTTAGTAGGGGGTTAGCAGGGGGTTAGTAGGGGTATAGAAAAAAATATATTTATAAAAATCGTTATTTTTAAGGCTAGATGTACTACTCGAAAAAGCTTCTAATTTAGGCTTAACGTGTCTTTTAAGGACTCTGCTAAGACTAAGACTTCGACTTAAAAAAACTCGTGGTCACACCCTTATAAGCGCCCGCCTAGTCACTCTTCTAGGCCGCCTCCCTAGCTACCTTACGCTTTCTTTCGTTTATAACACCTAGCCCCCCCCCCTAATAGAAGAAGTAGATTTTCTTTTATATAAACACTAATAGTAGTAATAATCAGAGGAGGCTAGTACTAGAAGAATGAAGAATAAAGCGCTAGTAATAGTATATTTATTATTTTTCTTTTTTATTATATTTTTTAGTAAATTAGTTAGAATTAAGTTATAAAGAGATTTTATTAGTATTACTTAAAATACTAGCTTAAGTAGCTAATTATATAAGTACTTTAGATAACTACTAGTTATATCTTAAAAGAGTTATTTACTTTATTTTATTTATAAGTTATAAAGGCTATAATTATATAACTATAGATAGTCTTACTTATATATAAATAGAAGAGTTTTTATATTACTTAATTAAGACCCCCACCCCCCCCCCCCCCCC
>JAEIJG010001506.1:0-10172 GCA_037289395.1 Beauveria scarabaeidicola
TTAGAATAGGGTAGGTTAGTTTTAGTAGTCTTAATTAAGTAATATAAAAAGGGTTCTATTTATATATAATTAAGGCTATCTATAGTTAAGTTACTATAGCCTCTATAGTTTATAGATAAAGTGGGGCGAATTAGCTCTTCTAAAGTATAACCGGCTATTACCTAAGGCACTTATATAATTAGCCGCTTAAGCTAGTGCCTTAAGTGATAGTTATAATCTAATATTTATTAAAATATATATTATTATTAAATTATACTAACTAGGCCTATATATACCTATCTAGTCTTATTATCTTTATAAGTAAGGGAAAAACTAGACTCCCTAGAGGAAAACCCTTACTTCTCTAACTAACTCTAATTATATATTAGTTCCTAGTAAGGGCTAGTAAGGCCCCTCTTCCTAATTATTTTTATTTTACCCCCCTTAGGGGGGGGGGTATTCCCTCTATTAGGCCTTAGCTCCTCCCTATCTACTCTATACCTACTCTATATTTATCTTATCCTAGTTCCGCCCTAAGTCTAATATTTATATAAGTTAGCCTCTATAGGTTATATACCTATTTTACTATTTTCCTACTCTTAACTAGGTAGTTAAGTATATAAAGTATATCTCTTTAGTCCCTTAGTAGTACTATAGTAAGAGTATAGTACTAGCTTATAAGTTTATACTAGAGAAATATATAATAGATATCCTCTACCCTATATCTATACTAGTATATCCTTATATTATATCTAGGCACTTATTACTTATAAAGGAAAGTATTTAACCTAATCTTTCTTATTTATAGTTATATTATAATAAAGCTAATATACCTTAGTAAGTAAAGAAGTAAGGTTACCTTAGCCTTATATTTAGCCTATAGGGGCTTATAGACTAAAAATAAAATAAGCTATCTTACCTACCTTTAGCTCTTAATCTCCTTATATTCTTACTTTACTCTCTATATCTAGTTAGCCTAAGCCTTAAGTATATACTAGTCCCCCTCTAGTACTCCCTTACTTATCTTTAGTAGGTTTTAGTAGAGGTCTTTTATTAGTAATAAGATCTATCTTTTACTACTTTAGTAAAATAAGACTAGAGATAATACTTATATAATAATATACTAAAGCTAGGCTATAGCCCTATTAGTTTCCTATTAGTTAAGGGTTTTACTCTTTTATATTATTAAGTAAATATCTACTAATAATATACTAAGCTCTATCTCTATATAGTAAGTAAGGGTAGCCTTAAAGGCTCCTCTAACTACCCTTAAGTACCTTACTTATAACTCTTAGAGGGGCCTAGCTAGGCCTTATATAGAGCTAGCTATAAGGCTATATTATACTATTACTCTAAATAATATAATTAGATAAATTCCTTAAAGGTAAATATCTTTTACTTTCTTAACCCTTAGGCCTTATAACTTTCTTACTATTAGCTATAAGGCTTAAAGTATAAACTAGACCTTCCCTAATATAGACTTAACCTACTTCTACTATTCTAACCCTACTAATAGTATTACTCTAAAAAAGCATATATCTATTAATAACTCTACTACCTTACCCCTAAGTATAAGGGGGCCTAGATCTAGGGCTTACCTATATTAGAAGTATAATAGCTTAAACTTTAGTATAAAGAAACTTAGTTAATAGGTTCTTATCTAGTCTTTATATATAGCCTAAGTATTTTCTAACTAGGACTTTATTTTACTATAATTCTTCTTTATATATAGTAGGTTTATATTATCTATAAAACTAACTATATATAAACCTAAGACTACCTTAAGGGCTTTATATAATAAACTTATAAAGAGAATAAAGAGGATTAGAGATAATAGTAAGCCTTAAGGGACTTTATACTAAACTACCCTTTCCCTTATTATATTACTATTAATCTAAAGCTAGTTTATTCTCTTATTAAGGAAAGATTAAATAAGGTTAAGGATCTTCTTTAAATAACCTAATTAGTAGAGCTCTTAAATAAGTAGCTTATAGTTAATATTATTAAAGGCTCTAGTTATATCTAGCTAAAGAAGTAATATAGCCTTACCTTAGGCCTAAGCTATATAGACTAGCTTAATAACTATTATAATTACTATTTTTATTAACCTATACTTTTAGTTCCTTATCTAACCTTTAGGAAGGAGCTAGTATATCTCTACTATAGTTATAATATAGGTAGCTAGAATCTTCTTAAATAGCTTACCTATTATATTAAGGAGGGTTATTAGTCACTATCCTCCTACTATTTAGAGGTTATCTAAGGTCTTCCTAGGCTTCTAGAGGACTATAGTAGAGCTAGCTTAGTACTAGGCTAGGTAGTATCTAGACTATAATAATATATTAAAGAGTTTTACTAGTATCTTATATAGGGGGGGGCCTAGAGCCTTTAAGAGCCTATATAAGACCCTATCTAGGCCTAGGGCATTCTAGGCTATATAGCCTCTAAGTGTATCTTTAACTTTATCTATTATAACTTCTATAAGGATTTCTATTTTATCTTATAGAGTTCTAAGGGTATCTAGCTTATAGACTAAGGCTATATTATACTTAGGCTTAAGACTAATAGTTACTAAGGCTAAAAAGAACTTTTAGGCTAAGACCTCTACTTTCTCCTTCTTTAACTATACTAGGGTATTATAGCCTAAGTAAGTTAACTTTAGGATTATATTAGCTATATATCCTATTATAAACCTCTTTATTTACCTATATTACTTCTATAATACTAGTATATTACCTAATAAGTTAAGGTATATCCTCTAGGCTACCTTTTATACCTTAACTAACGCCTAGGACTAGGCCTTTCTTATTCTATATATAATCTCCTAGTCTACTTTATTTCCTAATCTCTATACCTACCTCTAAGTCCTCTTTATCTTAATAACTACCTAACTAGTCTTTTAGTTCTACTACTCTAGCCTCTTAATCTAAGGGGGGCTTACTATAAGGATAGCCCTAAGGATAATATCTTCTATTACTAGTATAAGCTACTTATATACTATCTCTACCTCTAAGGGTCTTACTATTAGCTACTTAGTTATAGCTAGGAGCTAGGCTATTACCTTAGCTAAGGTAATACTAATATTAATCTTTCCTTATTTCTTTATTAACTTATTTCCCTCTAACTTATAGGCCTAGAGCTCTAATAACTATAAGATATAGTTAGACTTAGCTAGATTCTAGTCTAGTATTATATATCTACCTCTTAGCACTAAGGAGACTTAGAGAAGGTCTAAGGTACTTATATAGTAATTATAATAATATTATATTACTATCCCTAGGGGTATAACTAATGTAGTTCTAATATAGGTAAGAGCCTTAATTATATTATCTATAAATAAGGACTTTCTACTATAGAGGTCCTAAGAGGGGTAGTAAAGGTTAAAGTCCCTTACTACTATATATAGAATCTCCTCTTTTAATAGAATTTTACTTAGGAGTCTATATAGGTCTATACCTAGCTTAGAGTAAATACTTATAAGGATAAAGGGGTTATTAAGGAATTTAATATAGTATATATCCCTTCTAACTATTACTTCCTATAATACTCTATTAACTTTTTTATAGATATAGGTTATTACTTACCCCCCTCCTTATAAGCGCTAGTATAAAGCTAAGGAGAGGGTAAGTAAAGGGCTATTTAGTAATACCTCTTAGATTATAATAATATCTAAGCTATTCTCCTAATAGAGGGCTAGCTAGATATTATTATTATCTTTATAAATATTCTATAAAAGAATCCTTATTTAATTATTTAGGCTAGGCTAGTTTAGTTATAACTATATCCTTAATTAGTTCTAAGATTATTAGTAATAATAAGAGTAATAAGAGTAGTAATTTATCTTATAACTAGACTATAAGTATTAGGGCTAATAATAATACCTAGTATAACTAGTCTTTATCTATAATAAGTATAAGGGCTTTATATTATAGAATCCTAACTAGTGACCCTAGGCCTATAAACCCTATTCTAAGGTTAGTAAAGTTAAAGTTTAATATATTAGTCTATACTAAAAAAGGTCTCTAGATTAGGGCTAAGGAGGAGGGGCTTAGGGGCCGCCCTCTTAAGCACTATATACTCCTAGCTCTCTTTAAGGGTAATAACACTCTTAGGGACCTTAAGTATCTTTCTTCCCTAAGGTAATAGCTCTTAAACTCTATTAGTTAAGAGTAATATACCTCCTAGGTATAGCCCTAATACTACCTTATAATAAGGTAGTCTTAGGACTATACTAGGTAGTTATCTTTATAATTAAGATATTATTCTTTCTTATTATCCTTTTCTACTAAGTATAGTTTAGACCTAGTATAGGTCTAGTAAGTATACTAGCTATAATACTCTTTATTTTAGTAAAACCTACTTATATAGCTATACTAATAATACCTAAAGTACTATAGGGGCTAGACTATATCTAAGAAGGGCTTATATTAAAAGACCTAGGAGTTAAAAAAGACCCCTTACTTATAAAGATAGTTTACTATCTTAGTATTATATATTCTAATAATAAAAAAGGCTTATATCCTAGACTTAAGTTAAGGATAATATACTTTTATAATAATAATATTTACCTTATTAAAGGCTAAGAGTATTATTATAAGGTTAATAGTATCTTATAAAATCTCCTTAAGTAAAACTACTTTAACTACTATAATATATACTTATTAGGAGAGAGTTACCTCTTATTATAGCATAGCCGCGTCATAAGTGAGAGAATGCAGCTACAAGCCTATGAGGCTAGGAAGCCAGGAACCTCAGCATTACGAGATAGTGGGGGTCTATATATAATAGGGGAGGACATAGCTATAAAGCCACGAGGTCCCTATATAGACTAAGCGAGGGGGATTCTTATTAGTAAATAATAGAGTTATATTATTATAATATAGCTATTTATTAAGATCTCCTTTATTACTTCCTTTATACTAGCTACTATCTAATAGGTTATTTACTACTATTATAAGAAGGTAAAAGAACTAGTAAAGAGATCTAGAATACCTCTAAGAACTATATATATATAAAAGGCTATTATAACTTCCCTATAAGTTAGTAGTAAAACTACTATAGATAACTCCTTAGCTCTATTAGAATAAACTAAAGGAGGGTAATAGTTACTAGACTATAATATTATCTTATAAGCCTTAGTTAATATAAGTAGTAACTAATCTATATTAATTAATAAAGCTATAGGGATATTACTCTTAAATTATAGTAATAAAGTAATATTAAAGTAGATATATTATAAGTAGAAGGCTAGGAAGAGAAGGAGCCTAATTAAGAGGATAAAAAGGGGTGAGGATATAGAGCTCCTTAACGGGCTACTCTCTAATAGTGAAGAGGAAGTACCTTTAAAGTAAGTTTATAATAAGGAATAAGGAAGTAAGATTAATATCTAATATCCTACCTTTAAAGCTAAAAGTATAGCTAATTTCTAGATATTTATAATAGACTTAGATATAATTTTTATAATAAGACCTTATAAGTTTATAATAATATAATAGTAAGTTATCTATATAAGCTAATACCTCTAAAGTAAATTAAAGTAATAGTGGACTTAATAGTTAATTAATAACGTAAATAGTAAATTTATTAAGGTATAATTATAGGCTTAATTTAGGGAATAAGTATAATTAGAAATAGGTAATAAGCACACACGTAGCCTTATAGTGTTTATAGACTTAGATTATATATAATAAGTAGAGAACTAGTTATTTAGGTAATTTCTAAGGAAATAAGAAAATAAGGAATTAGAAATAACAAACTAGCTACTAACTAACACACATATTAATTTCTTCCTTAACTAGCTATAACTAATATTTACTAAGGAGATTTTACTAAATAGGTCTTTAAGCTTATAAGAGTAGTTAGTAAGCTATAGATATATAGTAGACTTATAGAAAACTTAAAAAAACTAAAGAGGCTAAAGTAGTAAGAATAAACTAAGTAAGGGACTATACTAACCCCTATAAGATTATAAAGTTAGTAGTAATTATACTTAGATATTAAGATAAGATAAGACTATAGGGTTACTATATAATCCTAGTAAACTAGGTTACTAGAATTATAGTAGTGTATATAAATAAAAAGATTATACCGCGCTAAGAAGGGACCTAAGTATTAGAACTATAGGCCCACTATATAAGGAGTATAAGGTTAATATATATTTAGAAGGGCTAGAACTAGGATATTAGAAGTATAGTAGGGACTATTACTAATTTAAATATAAGGCCCTAAATTACGTAATATACTAATAATAGGGGTATACTATAGAAAGGCACGGCAGGAGGCACTTAACCTAGCCGTAAGAATAGCGAGAAGGGCACTAGGAGGATATAAGGGAGTAGTAATAAGATAGGACCCTAGCTACCAGATCTAACTAGGAAATCTAGGTAGCGTGTAGGGTATAGGAAGATAGTTATAACTTAATAAAGAATAGTATTCTTATAAGAACTATACACTTATAGCTATTAGGCCACTATATTACTATAAGAGCTATACTAGACTTAGGAAGTAATAGAAATATTATCTATAACTATATTATAGGTATAGTTTAATTAAAACCACTAGGCTAAGATATTACTATAGCTAATAGTAAGCCTTTTAAATTACTTAGCTAGCTAAATATAGTTATAAAATTTATAAATAACTAAGGAGTAATAAAGATATAGTAAATTTATATTATAGTTATAAACTTAGGAGCTAATAATATATTATTAGGGGCACTATAGTGGTATAATATAGACCTAAATATATCACTTATATATAATCACTAGAACTATTACCTTACTATAGAAAGTATATAGCTTATAAAGAGTATATAAGTATATTATAGAGTGGCTATATAGGCTAAATACACGTTTATAGCTAGTAGAGATAGTAAACTATAGGAGCTAGAAGATTAAAAAAATAGCATGCTATAGGTTAGATATATTAAGTTAGATGATATTAATAATAACCTAGGTATAGGTGAGGCGGGCACTTAAATATATAATAAGGAAGCTAAGAAGATACCTCTAAAATATATAGACCTTATAATAGTCTTCTTTAAGGAAGAAGCGTTATAATTACCACTACTAGATAGGCTATAATATATAATTAAATTAGAGGATAGTATAGTACTACCTTAGGGACCTATTTATACGCTTATACTAAAGGAGCTATAAGAGCTTTATAACTTTATAGTAGAAGTATAGAAAAAGAGATAGATTTAGTAATTAATAAGCCTAGTAGGTATACTTATTCTATTTATACTAAAGAAAGGTAATAAGTTATAAATATATATAGATTATTACGCGCTAAACTAATAAACGTATAAGAATTATATAATATTACTACTAATAAATAAGATAATAGACTAATTATATAATATAAAGATCTATAGTAAGTTTAATATCTAAGACGTGTACTAGTATATCTAAATATATAAAGGAGATAAGTAGAAAATAATATTCCGCTATAAATATAGCTACTTTAAATTCTTAGTGATACTATTTAGGCTAACTAATACGCTAATAATATTCTAGGAATATATTAATATAGTATTATAACCCTACCTTAACTAGTTTTATATTATATACCTTAATAATATATTAGTATATAGTAGTAATATTATAAAGTATATATAGTATATTTATAAGGTACTTAGGCTCTTACTCTAAGTAGAGTTATATATAAACCTTAATAAATTAAAGTTTAATATTATAGAAGTATTATTTTTAAGTTTTATAATATAACTAAGTAGAATATATATAAAAAGAGACTATATTAAGGCTATTATAAGCTAGCTATAGCTAAGTAGTATAAAGGAAGTATAGGCTTTTATTAGATTTATAAATTTCTATTAGTGGTTTATTAAGAGATTTAGTAAGATTATAAAGCTATTAATAGATATTAGTGTAGTAAAGAAAAAAAGGCCACTAGTGTTATTAAGTGAGTAGGTAGTAGTGTTTAAGTAGCTTAAGAGCGCCTTCTAGGAGGCTCTAGTCTTAGCTTACTATAATCTAATAGCGCTAATAAGAGTTAAGATAGATATATTAGATTTTACTATTAGTATAATCCTCTTATAGAAATAGTAAGGAGGCTAACACCTTATAGTATTTTTATTATATAAGCTTATAAGGCTAGAAACACATTATTAGATACTAGATATAGAGATACTAGTAATTATAAAAGCTTTTTACTAATAACACTATTACCTAGCTTACTCTAAACACACTATTAAAGTACTTACTAACTATTTAAATTATAGTTACCTTATAGTAAAGATAAAGCTAATAAGTAAGTAAGCTATAGTATTAGATAAATTAGCGCTATTTAATTTTATAATATATTATTAACTAGGTAAAAAGAACCTAGTAAACACACTTTTAAGGCGTGTAGATTATAGGAAAGATATAGAGAGTATATAGAAGAGGCTAATAACACTACTAGCGTTCTTATAGTGATTTAAAGATATATAGAGTATAATAAGGCGGATTATAGACTAATATAGGCTAGCGATTTATAGAGTTATAAGAAGCTAGCGGTATACTATAATAGATAAAGTAATAGATATACCTACTATTAGTAGTAATAAAGAAGAAGTATAAGAGGTATAAGAAAGAAGTAAGAGAATTATAAGTATAAGGGATATAAGTCTAATAATATATAAGAATAATAAGAGTATATAAGAGGTGCGGAATAAGTAAATAGTATAAGAGGTATAAAAATAGCGTAAGGAAATTATAAGGAAGTTAGATATAAGCGTAAGCCTAACCTAAGCTATTAAAGCCACTTAGGTTAAGGAAGATATTCTAGTTACTATAACGTGTAAGGCCGCTTCTATATCGCCTTAAGCTAGGAAATAGGAATATAGTAATAATAAGCTATAGTAGTAAGAAAATTATATTTATATTCCTTATAGTCTATATATAAAGGTATTATAGCTTTATTATAATAATAAAGTAGCTAGGCACTAAGGCTTAAGATAAACGTTATACTAAATAAAGTTATATTATTATTAGCTAGGAATAGTAAAGGTAATATATTACTATATTATGTCTTATAATAGCTATTAATATATAAAGAGTAGGTAATATTAACTATATAGTAAGCTTATAGTGTTATTACTAGTAACTCGCCTATATACTAAAATCACTATTAATATAATAATAGGGCTACCTAAGAGAGTAGGGTAATATAGTATATATAATATAATACTAGTTATTATTAATAGATATATAAAATATAGTTATTATATTATAATAATAAAGTAGCTAATAAGTGAGGGCCTTACTAATATTATACTTAAAGAAGTTATTATATACTATAGTATACTACGAGGGATTATCTTAGATTATGAGTTAATTTTTATATTAGGGTTCTAGTGAAGTCTCTACCACTTACTCGCGTATAAGCGGCATTTAAGCGTTATATTCTACCTATAGATAAATAGTTAGATAGAGAGGTAGAATTAGGTTTTAGAGTATTATTTATACGCCTTTTATAATAAGGAATAAAATAATTAGGTTAAAAAGCTACTAATAGCCTAATTAGTATATAATATAAGCCTATATAATATAATAGGCGTAGTCCTAGTATATTTACTACGTAGCGAGTATCTAGAATTACTAGGAGTGGAAGGCTACCTATTATAGCCTAATATTTAAGTAGAGGAGTATATATAAGAACTTAGAAAGGCTTATAAATACACTATAAAATAGCTATAATAAAGCTATAAGGCATAGAAGAAGTGGTATAACTATAAGTAGATAGGGTATAACTTTAAAGCTAGTGACTAAGTTCTACTTTCTATAAAGAACCTTAATTTATAATAACTAAGTAAAAAACTTATAGTAAAGTATATTAGACTATACTAAATTAAGTAATATATAGGAACTAGTGGTTTAGCCTTTAAGCTTTAGCTACTAATAATAATAAGGATCTATAATATATTTAATACTATAAGCTTAGAACTATATATAAGCTATAAAGGAGCGCTAGTTATATAATAAAATTATATTATAATTAAGGATAATATATATAAGGTTAAGTGAATTATAGCTTATAAATATTAAGGTAAGAGGTGCTTATTTTAGGTTAAATAGTAAGGTTATAATAAGGTAAAAAACTTATAGTTAAAGAGATCTAACTTTATAGATAGTAATATACTTATATAATATAAAGAAGACCTCTATATAAAGATAATTATAGAAAGGTAG
>JAEIJG010001507.1:0-10168 GCA_037289395.1 Beauveria scarabaeidicola
TATATATATTATATTTTCTTTAAAAGATTAATTAATAATATATTTTAATAAGATATTATTAAATAAGCTTATTATAAATAATCTTATTTATAATATAAGTAATCTCTTTTTATTACTTATAATATATATTATAAGATATTTCTAATAAAAGAATTATTAGTTTATATAATTATATATCTAAAAAACTTTAAAAATAAATAAATAAAACTTATTAATATTAAGATTTTTAAATTAATAAGTAGATTTAGTAAAATCATAGTTATATAAAGTATAGCTCTTAATAAAGGCTAAGAGTAAGATATAAATAAGAAAAAGTCTATTATCTTTCTTATAATTAATATATTTATTACTACTTATAATCTACTTACTAAAAAAGTAAATTAAAATACCTTTAGCTTAATATATATATATTTAACTAGCTTTAATATATTTAATATTATTATAGTAATTAATATAAGTATTTATTTTAAGAAAATAAAAGGATTATAAAAAGATTAATAAAAGACTATTTTTAAATAGTTTTAAATATTTTTAGACTTAAATAATAATATATACCTTTTATTTTTTATTATTAATAAAGAAATTAAAGAATTTATACTTATAAAACTAGATAATATAAGTAAAGTAAAATATAATAAAAGTAGTTTTTTAAGTTAGATTATTAATATCTTTATTAAGATTAAGTAATAATCTAATTTTAACTCTAGTTAATTATAAGAATTTAGTTTTACTTTTAATAATAAAGTAATTATTTAATATAATTAATAAATAAGTTACCTAAATAAGTAATTTACCTACTTCCCCTAACCCTTTACCTTTTAACTATTAATAATTTACTAATAATAAAAAAAATTATCTATAACTAATGAAAATCCTCTTCTTTATTAGTTTTTATATTTATAATATAAGTATATATATTATATCTAGTTTCACTATATATACTATCTTTTTAGATATATATTTTAACCCTTATCTTTTAACTATTATAAGCTTATATTCTATATTTTATTTAACTATTTATATCTATTTACTCTTTTATATATCTTTATAAGTAGAAAATAATATATAACTATATTAAGCCTAATCTAATAATAAAATTAAAAAATAACTTATTAGATAATTAAAAGCACTTAAATCTACCCCTAGATAATATTAGCTTAAAGCCACTTTACTAGGGGTAGTTATAGTAGCTAATTTACTACTAGAGACACACTTAAACACATCCCTATAATAGAACTATATTATAGTAAGCCTAATATAGCTATAACTAGATAGAGGATAAGATCTAAGAGAGAAATTATTAATAAGTTCTTTTTCTTAATTAAAAATAAGTATAAAGACTAGGTAAAGGAGTTATAATCTAAATATAAATAGATATAAGCCTAAGGTAAGGCTAAGATAGCTTTAGTAAGAATAAATAACCTAGTTAGTTAGGAAATAGTCTAGGTTATTATTAAAAAGATAGTTACTTAGATACTAAAGGAGAGCTAGAGTATTAGATAGCCCTAACTACTATCTTAAGTATAGTCTTATATTAAAGTAATAGTAATATAAGGCTAGGTTAGTTTTAGGGTAAAACTAGTCTTAGTAAGGTATAAATAGAAGTTAATTATTAATACTAGAAGATATACTTAGGAGGTTAAGGACTACTCCTTATAGGAGGTTATTATAATAGTTAATAGGGTAATCTAGGTAGATATTATAGTAGTAGTGTATTACCTCCTCTTAAGGGATATAGCCCTAACCTTCTATTAGGAAGTAAAAGAATATACTAAAGATAAGCTCTAGGTAAAGGTTATATTTAGGCTTAAAGTAACCCTCTCTTAATAAATTTATACTATAATAATAAAGGTAGTCTTACTTAGTAAGATTTTATAAGATATCTTTAACCTTATAATAATACTCTTAGCCTTTAATAAGATAAATATTATTATAATAAAAATATATTACCCTTAGTTTAAGTCTAAAATAAAGGCCTTAATAATTATTAGAACTTATAATATAAAAATAGTAAATTACTTTTATAAATAAGGAGTCTTCTTTAACTCTTAGGTATTCTAATATAAACCCTTCTTAAAGATAATCTAGCCCTTATAATACTTCTAATACTATTAATATAACTATATAAGTAAGTTCTACTAAAATAAGAAATAATATAACTAATATATTTACTAGACTTATACTAAAACTAAATTATACTTAACTAAAAAAGATAATAAGAAGGAATTATACCTTAACTATAAAGGTAATTACCTAATATAGTCCTAAGACTACCTTATAATATAATAATACTAGGGCTAAGCCTAAGAGGTATATTACTTTAGACTAATATAATTTAAGAGTTACTACCTAAGCCTAAATAAAGAGAGACCCCTAAGATCTCTAAGAGTATTATTCCCTTTAAAGAGAGCTAGGAGTATATAGTGCCTAAAAGGGCGCTCTCTAGGACCCTCCTTATTAGCCCTAGTTTAAAGGCCCTTTCTTATATAAACTAATATATTAAAGTTTAACTTTATAAACCCTAGAGTAAGGTCTATAGGACTAGTATTACTAACTATTTTATAGCGCGAGAGTACTACGCCTGCCCTAGGAGAAGATAAGGTTAAGTAGGTATTATTATTAGCCTTAGTACTTAGGGAATATAATTATACCTAAGGGGACCCACTCCTACCCCTACTACTATTACTAATAGCTATAGAGCTAATCTAGGATATAACTATAACTAACCTAGCCTAGCCTAGATAACTAAATAAGGATTTTATTATAAAATATTTATAAAAATAATAATAATATCTAGTTAGCCCTTTATTAAGAGGATAGCTATAATATTATTATAATCTAGGAAGTATTACTAAGTAGCTACTTACCTACCTTTACCTTAGTACCTTATTAATACCTATAGGGGGGGGGAAGGGTAGTTATAAATATATATAAAAAGATTAAGAAGTTATTATAAGAAGCTATAGTTAGGAAAGATATATACTATATTAATTTCTCTTTAGACCCTTTTATCTTTATAAACCTTTATATTAAACCTAGTACTAACCTATATAGGCTCTTTTATAATATCTAGGTAAGAGAGGCCCCTTAAGTAGTGGTTAGAGACTTTAACCTTTACTACCCCTCCTAAGATCTCTATAATAAGAAATCTATATTTATAAATAATATAATTAAGACCCTTACTAGTATTAAGACTATACTAATTATACCCCTAGGGATAGTAATATAGTTTTACTATAACTACTATATAAGTACCTTAGACTTACTCTAGGCCTTACTAGTCTTATAAGGTAAGTATATAACTCTAGACTAGAACCTAGCTAGGTTAGATTATATCTTATAACTATTAGAACTCTAAGCTTACTAAATAAAAGGGAAGAGGCTAATAAAGAAATAAGAGATAATTAATATTACCTTTATATTAGTAAAAATATTAGCTTAGCTCTTAGCTATAACTAAGACCCTAATAATAACCCTAATAGAGGTAGAGGTAGTTTATAAGAAGCTTATAGTAGTAATAGAGGATATTATAAGAAAAGCTATTTTTAAAATAAGCCCTACTTAGGTCTAAAAGCTAGAGTAGTAGAACTAAGTAACTAGCTAAGTAGTTATTATAATAAAAAGATTATAAAGAAGGGCCTAGAGGTTAAGAAATAAAGTTAACTAGGAAGCTACTTATAGTATAAGAAAGACCTAAGCCTAGGCCTTAGCTAAAGTATAGAAGGTTACCTAGAGAATATATCTTAACTTACTAGGAGATACTCTAGTACTATAGAAGTAATATAAGTAGGTAAAAGGATTTACTATAAGCTATATAGTTAATATAATCTTAGAGCTAGCCTAATTAGGCTAAGACTCTTTAGTATAGTTAAGAGAGGAAAAGGTAGAGGTACTAGCCTAAAAGTTCTTTCTAGCCCTAATAGCTATTAAGCTTAATAAGACCCTAGATAGAGAATAAAGTACTCCTACTTATATATAAGATATAACTAATATCCTTATAGTTATTATTATAAGTAAAGTAAAAGATATACTAGGAGGCTATATAATATAGAACGCCCTAGGCCTAGATAGGGTCTTATATAGACTCCTAAAGGCCCTAGGCCCTTTACTTTATAAAGTACTAGTAAAGATCTTTAATATATCTCTATAGACTAGGTATTTCTTAATATAATATTAGTCTAGTACTACTATAGTCCTCTAGAAACTAGGGAAGACCTTAAATAACCTCTAGATAGTAGGAGGATAACGCTTAATAACCCTACTTAATATAACTAGTAAGCTTTTTAAGAAGATTCTTATTACCTATATTATAACTATAGTAGAAATATACTAGCTTCTACTAGAAGGATAGATAGGAAACTAGAGATAAAGGTTAATAGAAATAGTAATAGTAATAATAATTAAGCTTATCTATATAATATAAACCTATAGTAAAGTAATATTACTCTTATAACTAGATATAATTAGTGCTTTTAATAATAGTAATTATAAGCTACTTATTTAAGAGCTTTACTACCTTAGCTATCTAAAGTAGATTCTTAACCTCCTCTAGTCTTTCCTTAATAATAAGATAAATTAACTTTATATTAATAGTAATCTTATAAGAAAAAGAGTAGTCTAATAAGGAGTCCTTTAAGGCTTATTACTATCCCTTATCTTTTTTATCTTCTTTATAGCTTTACTCTATAAAGCCCTTAACTTAGCCCTAGGCTTATATATAATTAGTTTTATAGATAATATAAACTTATTATATATAAGTAAAGACTATAATAAAACTAAGAGCTAGCTAAAGAATACCTAGATAATCTATAAGAAATAAGTAAGAGATTATTATCTTAGCTTTTTAATCTTAAAGTTTAAGTTATTATACTTTTAATATAAGTATACCCTAGACTTAAGCCCCTTTATACTTAGAGGTAAGAAGGTAGAGTTATCTAAGGATACCTACTTTCTTAGGGTAACTTTATTAGTAAGGTTAAAATAATAAAAATAAGTTAAGATTATATTAGGGAAGGTATACTTAGTACTCTATACTTTATAACTTATAGTTAGAAAGTTATAAGGCCTAAGGGTTAAGGAAGTAAGGAATATCTACCTATAAAGAATCTACCTAATTATATTATTTAAAGTAATAATATAATATAATCTTATAACTAACCTTATAAAAGGCCTAGTAAGACCCCTAAGAGAACTATAAGTAAGGTACCTATAGGTAGCTAGGGGTGCTTTTAAAGTTACCCTTACTTACTATATAAAGACTAAGCTTAAAGTCCTCTTAATAAATATCTACCTAATAATATAAAAGAGTAAGATACTTAACTAATAAGAGGCTATAAGGACTATAGCCTAGCTCTAGTATATTATTATATAGGTATTATTAGTAATCCCCCTTCTTTACTACTAATACTAAAATAAATAAATCTTATTACTAATAAAAAGCTTATACTAAGACTTACTAAAGATAAATAAGGGGGCTTTAGAGGGAAACTAATATATACTTAAAGCTTAGGCTAATAGGGTTTAGAGAGTAAAATAGGAGTATAAGGAGATAAAGAGCTAGAGATAAGTAAAATAACTTACCTTATACTTAATATATAAGCCTCTATAAGCTAGGTATAAAGCTAGGGTAATATTACTCTTTTATATACTATAGTATATAAGCTTAATTATATTATAGCTATAAATAAAGAAGATTAGCCTTAATATCTTCCTCTATAAACACTAGGTACTTAGATATAATATAAGAATATACTAGTATAAGAGTAGGCTAGAGGATATTTACTATATACTTCTTTATTATAAGCTAATAAACTAAGAATATATCTCTAGTATAGCCTTACTTTAGGAATAATAAGATATACTTTATATACTAGACTACTTAATTAAGAGTAAGAAGATTATAGAATAGGTATATAACTAGTATAAGCTAATATATATAACTATTAGGCCTAAGATAAAGCTAGGGGGAAATAGGGATAGGACTAGTATAGAGTAGGGGTAGAAGTAAGGAAGGGCCTATAAAAGGGCTTAGAAAATAATTAAGAAAAGGGGCCTTACTAGCCCCTACTAGAAACTAATATATAACTAGAGTTAAATAAAGAAGTAAGGGTTTTCTACTAAGGTCTCTAGTTTTTCCCTTACTTATAAAGATAGAGGGACTAGATAGATATATATAGTCTAATTAGGGTAATTTAATAATAATAATAATCTATTTACTCTTTTAATTCTCTTATATTTTATATAAAAAAATCTTTTAGTTTATAATCTAGTTTTTATAACTTCCTAGTATTTATTAATAAGCTTATTTATAACCTTAAGTCTATATATCTAAGTATATAAAAATATAATCTTATATATAATAACTATTATATTTTTTTTAAAACTTTTAAGTATATTAAGATTTTTAATTAAAGAGTTATTAAAATAATTAGTAATTTACTTTTTTAAAGCTAAAGATTATAAAATTACTTTAGTTATAATACTTTGTATTTAAAAGACTTAAAAACTAATTAAACTTAAATATAAATTTAAAAGATTTAATATTATAAACTTTAATTTTAAGATAAAAATAACTTTTATAAGATTAAAAGAGGTAATTCTAGTACTTTAAAAACTACCTTAGATATTTTTTTTAATAATAAACTTATTAAAAGTATTAAAAAATATAAAAAAGAAATCTTCTTTAGTAATATATATAATACTAGCTTTTATAAGATATTTAATTTATTATTTATAAGTCTTTTTAAGTAAATTAAAAGAGTATTACTATTTATATAATACTATTTTACTATTTATATAGTAGAAGTACTTAAATTTATAGGTAAACCTTATATAAATAGAAGTATCTTTTTCCTTAGCTACTACCGCTATCGCCGCTATCGCTCTTTTAACCTAAATTAACGCTTTTTTAGCTAGTTATATATATATTAGTAAAGGTAGTAAAGGTGCATTTTTTAAACGAATTAGCGAGCGTTAAGAGCTACTACGAGAGGCTTAGGAGTTAGAGGTAGCGATAGCGGCGATAGTGGCGATAGTAGCGGCGGCTAAGGAAAAAGATACTTCTATTTATATAGGGTTTGCTTATAAATTTAGGTACTAACACTATATAAATAATAAAATAGCACTATATAAGTAGTAATACTTAATTAAAATAATTAATATTTAAAGGCTAAAGTATATAAGAAAAATATATAAATATATAAAAAATAATAATTTTATTCTCTTAGTAAAAGAACTTAAATATAATTAGGTAATAACTTTTATAATTATTTAAGATAAAAAGGTAATAAGTACTTTTAGTTTAACTTTTTATATATTTATAAAAATACCTTATTTAATCTATATTAATTTTATTTATTATTTAACTATTTAAGTTTATATTAATATATTAATTAAAAGGTAAGTACTTATCTTTATATTAAAGTATAAGGTAATTTTAGTTTTTTATAATAATATATAGTAATATTATTAAGCCCTAGGAATTTACTATTTAAATTATAATAACTTCTTCTTTATTATTAAGTTATATTTCTTTTACTTTTCTAATTTAATTAGAGTTTATAATAACTATTTTTATTATAATAAAGCTTATTAAAAACCTAGTCTTATTAAAGTTATTAATATTAGACTTTATAATATTATATTTTATAATTATATTTTTTAAGAATATAAACTAGCTATAAATTATAATTAGATCTTTATATATAACTATCTAGTAATTATATTTTTATTAAAAATATATAATAAGCTCTAGTTATTATTATATAAGGTTTTTTACTTAATATATTTTAATATATTTATTATTATATTTAATAAGTATTACTATTTATATTATACTATTTTATTATTTATATTATATTATATATACCACTTATTACCCTAGTTTTACCTATACTAGTATAGTATCTTTATTTTAATATATCTATATATAAAAAGTAATATACCTAAAAAGGATTACTAAATTTTAATATTATTATCTATATTAACCTATAATTATTATTCCTACTTCCTTTCCCCCTAAATAACATCACTAAAGGCCACGATTAGCCTTAATTCCTCCGCTGCTATCGCTAGCGCTAATAATTAGCCTTAATTCCTCCGCCGCTATCGCCAGCGCCGATGATCAGCCTTAATTCCTCCGCCGCTATCGCTAGCGCCGTGCTGTTATCCTAGAAGAACCCTTTATCCGGCCGGTTATACACATATTAGCGAAAATACGTTTTTTAAGCGAATTAGCGAGCGTTAAGAGCTTTAATTAACAGCGGCGGCGGCAGCGGCAGTAGTAAGTATGTGTTATAGTAGGAATTAGCGTAGAAGAATTATTAATCTAGCTCTAGTATATATATAATTATTAAAAATAGTAAAAATATGTTTTTTAAGTAAATTAGTAAGTATTAAAAGCTTTAATTAAGAGTATTACTAGGTATATAGTGTTATTTTACTTAGTATATAGGTATATATAATTATTTACTAGAGATTTTATAGAGGTATCTTATTTTATATAAGAATTATATATAAATATAAGTATCTTTAAAAAATAAGCTATATTTATATTTTCTACTTACTACTATTACTAATACTACTACTAATATTACCTTCCTTATACTACTACTACTACTATTAATTAAAGCTTTTAATACTTACTAATTTACTTAAAAAATATATTTTTACTATTTTTAATAATTATATATATATTAGAGCTAGATTAATAATTCTTCCGCGCTAATTCCTACTATAACTATAACTCCTGCCGCCGCTACTAACGCTAGTAAGATCGCCTTAACTAGCTAGTTTAGCTTATATTCTTATATAATAAACACTTAAATAAAGCGGCTATATACTCTATTAAGAAGAGCGCCCTAATTATAGTAAATTAGGCTAGATAAGAGGGATTTATAATGGTTTACTAGGTGCCGCTATTCTAGCTAGTATTAATAAAGCTAGAATATTAATCTTAATAGGTGATAAAAGAGGGAAAAAGGGGAAAAAGGAGAAAAATATAATACTTAATTAAATTAAGTAAGTCTAAAAGAGTATATATATTATAGTATACCTATATATAAAAATAGAGGTACTATACTAGTGTGATACTAGTGGGACGTTATATACTCTTATATACCTAGTAAAATAGCACTATATACCTAGTAATACTGTTAATTAATAGTAGTGGTAGTAGTAGTGGTGTAAGGAAGGTAGTATTAGTAGTAGTAGTAGCTAGAGAAAGTTAAATATTATATTATTTTAAAAGATACTTCTAATTTCTATATAATTTACTTATAAACTTAAGTATCTCTAAAAGTCTATTTATAATATATATATAATATTATATAAATAGTAAAATAGTATTATATAAATAGTAATACTTTATTTAGGAAGGGATAATATTCCTAAAGTAGTGTTACTATAAGAATAGTGTGGTATACTCTACGCCTTTAATAACCTAGTTAAAAGTAAAAAGATTATAAAGTAGGTTTATAAGAAAAGATAACTAATATATATAAATATTAACTTATAATTAGGGCTAGTTAAGGGCTAAGATAAAGAAAGGCTAGGTATAAAGGGACTTAGTATTATTAATAAAATAAACTAAAGTAAAGGCCTTATTAGAGCTAAAATAAGACTAACTAGGCTAAATATTAGTCTTATTATAAAATAAATAAAGGAGGGGAACCTACCTAGGCCCTTAGTGGCTATAGGTTAGGGCTACTCTAGGGTTATAATACCTCTATTATTATCTAAGCCTAGGTTAATAGCTAGCCCCTAGACGCCACTAGGGGCCGTAGCGAGCGTGATAGGGGCTATAGGCGTAGTAGGCGTAGGGGCGGGGTTAATAGGCGTGGCGGGCGCGTCTATAGGGGCGGTAGGGGCCGGGCCTAGGGCTAGGGCGGGATTAGCAGGGATACACGTGCCACACACCCACCGCATTCGCTATTAGGTGCTAGATACAGTGGCGGCCACTATATACTCGCGGCTAGCTATATAATAGTATAAGAGGTATTATATTAAATAATAATAGAGCTAAAGGAGCTAAAATTATAAATTAAATATAATAAAATCTATAAATAGATACGGTTTCTATATATTAAATATAACCTTTTTTAGATATTTCCTTTATTTAATTAACTTCTATAAACTATAATTTTAACTTAAAAAGTCTTATTTTTTAATA
>JAEIJG010001508.1:0-10164 GCA_037289395.1 Beauveria scarabaeidicola
ATACTACCTATATATACTTTCTTTTTTTTTATTCTTATTTATTAATAGTAGTTTACTCCTAATCTATTCCTCTCTAGTCCTTATCCTCTTAATTAAATAGTTACTAAGTCTAATCTATAATAATATCTCTTAAAATTAATATATTTATATTAGATTAACTATAAGGAATATTAGAAGATAGAGGTAGTTTATAGCTAATAAGAATATCTTAACTAACTAGGGTAGTAGATACTTAATCTTACTAGGAGATATTTATAGTAACTAAATCTAGATAAATAGAATTATTACTTAGAGTATTTATATTAATAAGACTAAATAAACCTTATTTAACTCTATCTTATAGCTTATCTAGTATTTTTAAATCCTTAGCTAACTTTATCTAAAGCTACTAACTAATAGGGGTTAATTCTTACTTAATCTAGATTATTAATAGCTAAAGTAGAGAAGGTAATTATAATAAGGACTATTTTAGCTTAGCTAGTATTATATTAGGTTACTTTTTTATATTTAACTTTAATTACTTTTATTTTAGCTAGTTCTTATTTAGGTTATCTTTATTAAGTTATTATACTTTTAAATTATTCCCTTTTAACCTAAGTTCTTTTTCTTTTAGTATTATTTTAATTAAACTTAGTAAGTTTAACTTAAATTAGAATAAAAATATAATTTTCTAGCCTATTACCCTTAGAAGTTCTCTTAATATAAAAGAACCCTTATTATATTACTTTAGATAAAATATAATTAAGTTTAGTTACTTTAGATAATATAATTAAATAACCTTCTAACTTAGAGAATAGTTATAATATTCTAAAGATATTATCTTTATAATATAATAAAGAAAAGACTATATATTTATAAATTATTTATCTAGATTAAAAAAGATAAGACCCTTAAACTTCTCTACCTACTATAGTAAGTCCTTAGAGATATTTTAATAGATAATATTATTATATTTAATAATAGTAACCTTAACTATATAAAAAGTAAGTCTAATTATAAAAGGCTTTATTAATTTCTAATCTAATTAGGTAGCTTTAGTGCTAATATATTAAACTTAACTAATAATAAGTAAGGTATTCTAAAGACCTTATTAATAGCTTCTAATTAAACTAGCTTATTTATAGTTATATTAGTTTATATCTTAGAAATTAGAAGAGGTACTATTATAAGTAACCTTATTTCTATTACTATTATACTCCTCCTTATTAGATATCTTAATAATTCTATCTTTTATCTCTTAATTAGTTATATTCTAAGGGGTAGATTCTTAATCTTATCTTTAGTAAAGATTAAACTTATAAAATAAGTATAATTATAATTCTATAGCTTTAGTTTAGAGGATATTATATTAGCTTAAGGAGTATTACCTTAATTAAGTTACTATAATAAGTTTTTTAATATTAGTTTATTAATATATAAGGGAAAGTAAGGTATTTTTTTTATATAAAAAAAAATTTACTTATATAAAAGTATATTCTTATATAATCTAGCTATTTTAAACTAATACTAATTTATTTTCTTTTTATTATAAATATTAATAATTATTTACTATATTTTTTAGCTAATATAATCTTATTATTTAATTATTATACTATAAATAACTTATTTATAATATAATTATTATACTAGTTTTATTTCTTCTTCTTTAACTATCTTAACTTATTAATATAATAAAAATAAGTCTAAATTAAAAAGACTTATAATAGTATTTATATAAATATACCCTTAAAGAATTAATATAATTAGTATATAACTATTTACTAATTATATTTAAAATAATATAATTATAGAAGTAGCTATTCCCCTTTTTATAATATATATAAAGTACTTTAGCCTTCTCCTTAAAAAAATAAACTAGAATAATATTAATATTCTATAATTATACTAGATTAAGGGTAGACTAGCTATATTACCCTTATTAGCGTTTTAGGTTAAGTTATATTAGCTACTTTAGGGTAAACTCTTTTAGTAATTTATTTATTTATAAAGGGTAAAGCTATTTTATCTTATAAATAGCTTATATAGTTTATTCCTTAAGTATTTTAATTTTATTTATATATTTATTAGTAATATCTAAAGTAATCTTAAGTGTCTAGCCTTAGATTTCTATAATTAATATTATAAGGTAGGCGGTTAGTATAAGGAGGAAAAGAGCGAGACTATACTAATATATAGGTAATATTATTTTATATATAGTTATATTATATATCTATATAACGCTAATTAAGTTAGATAATATACGCTAAGGTGAGCCTAGTAATAGAATTTTTAATTAGGACGAAGGCACCTATAGTCCGCCGTACAACCTGCCCAAAGTCCCTGTATATAAAGAGAAGGCTAGCCTCCAAGAGTGCACTACAATACTAGCACTACAATCCGTTCCACAACCATCATCCCACATTCCGACATCGACGATCAGTCTTCATTTATAGAGATTTCACTCCTAAACTAATCAAAATGAAGTTTATCAAGTTTACTACCGCCGTCATCGCTGTCCTTCCCATCCTGGTCGCCGCCCACCCTATGGCCCGCGATCCACACCAGTTCAACGAGCTCGATCTACCACTGCCGCATAACTATGTCGCCAATGCCCTCTTTGCCGGCCAGGAGACGTGGGCCGAGCTCGCCAAAAAGCTGTGCTTCGATACACCCAGCTGCACCACGGTGAATTCATACCTCTGTAAGTTGCGAAACTGAGCAGAGACATGTGTGACGACGGCTAACGTGATTCATGTAGTTGGACCTTCTGGTGCTTTGAATGGTACCGGCGATGAGACGTACTGGTTTGCCTACCTCTATGCTGGACCTACCTCGAACATGAACATGAACCACTGGGAACGCTCTGAGGGCGCTCCGATTTCTCACCAGCGCATGTTCACCTCCATAACCAACTAATTCAATGGCTGGCGAAGTATGTAAAGGGTAATGCCGTCTTTATCTCGCGTTTCTTGTTTACTAGATTTAACACATGGGATCCATACACCTGGATGTCTTCTCATACGAGTATCCGCGCAGTCCGTTTCCTCCGGCTTCATTCCTCTTCGAAGCAAACAGGAGACTAGGAGTGAGCGTTGCCTAGAGCGGATGGAATTCCGCACAATGGGCGAGCGACTGATGACTGTCGCATGCTCAAATTTAGTGACCTTTCTGGAACATCTAGGCGTATCACTTATTAATCACCAATAGTAGATTGCTCAAGATATCGAGACTTTAGGAGGGGCTTACAGGCTCACTGAACGCAGCTTCATTCTGAGCTGCTAGTTGTTACCAGCTTCTACCCCCCTGGGGATACAAGTTTCTGTCTCGGTAAATATCCGAGTCGCTGCTAGCTCCTGGTTCATAACCTCTCACTAGCTTGTGTAATGGGCTGACAATGATACTGTACCGTTGATGCAAGCAAATGTTCTTAACTTACCAATTCACCTTAGGACAGATTGGGATTGGCTGGCGTATTATTTTGATCAAGCGCCTTTATTTTGATCACGAGGTAATTGGCTTTGCGTAGACTGTTATCTTGTGCGAGCAATGTTGCTAGACCCAGAATCGAATCTACATATGGCCTCATTGACGCTTCGCATCGGCATCACATAGAGCACAGCTCTTCCATCAGCCGCACAATGCCATCATCTTTTATATGATAAGCATTGGGATATATTGGCTGAATGGTGACGCCACATGATCTGGCCCGGCGGATAAGTAGTCAAGATACGACGGAAAGGCCGCACACGCCAAGCACCATTTATTAGTCAATGCAGCCCATATATGGCGTGTGATTGGCATCTAGTTTATAAAATATGCATGAAAAAAGCATGATCCAAAGGTTTCTACTCCGCTGACCTCCAGCCGTTGCACCGTTGGCGCTTCATCTCAAGCCGGTTGCGTGATTAGGCGACCTCGTGCCGTCATAGCGTCTCCCGCTCGGCAGCCAATGACGGAATCACCCGCAGCCATACCTGTTTCCGCGGATTTTCTAATATATATGTGCTATATAAATGCCTTGGATAATCTAATCAGTCTCACATCTGCGAAACTACAGTAGCCATGGGTTGGACAGAGCGGCTACGGCCCTCCAAGGAGCCCGCCGTCACCACAGTTTACACGCAGAGCAGCGATCCCAGCCCCAATGCATCCTCCGTCGATCAGCCCAGCGTCATTTACGACGGCGAGCTGACATATAACCGTGTCAAGGGCGGAAATGGCTCCGGCGCGGCATACCAAGAAGCAGCTGGTGCGCCAGTCGAAAGCAACTCGCCGCTGGGATACCATGTCGGCTGGGCCACCATCATCTTCCTCAACATTAACCAAATGATTGGCACTGGTATCTTCTCAACCCGTAAGCGCGCTTCCGATATTTCCAGAGACCAATGCTAGCCAATTAACATTGACTCAGCTGGAAGCATTCTCAAGGCTACGGGCTCGGTCGGCCTCGCACTTATATATTGGGTCATTGGCGCCGTCATGGCCGCCGCTGGCTTCGGCACTTATCTCGAGCTCGCAAGCTATTTCCCCAATCGTAGCGGGTCTCAAGTCGTCTATCTCGAGCAGGCATACCCGCGACCGAAATACTTCTTACCCATTGCGTTCGCCGTACAGTCTGTGATTCTCTCATTCAGCAGCAGCAACGCGGTCGTGCTATCGCGCTACGTCTGGCGCATCGCCGGTAAAACGCCTACGGATTGGGAAATGAAAGGCGTCGCCATTGCTGCTTACACGGCCGCTGTCATTTGTACGTCCTGAGCCCGCCTGCGACAACCTCGTCTCCCACTGACTCTGTAGGCGTCATTGTGCATAACCGGTACTCCCTCTGGGCTGTCAATGTCTTGGGCGCTTTCAAGGTTGCGACTCTGGTCTTCATCAGCATCACCGGATTCGTCGTCCTCGGTGGCGGAGTTGGGCGTGTTCCTCACCCGGGCGTCAACTTCAATAATGCTTTCGAAGGCACCACCGACAACGGCAACGACCTCTCTACCGCACTCGTCAGCATCGCTTTTTCGTATAGCGGCTACCAGAATGCATTCAATGTCGTCAACGAGATCAAAGACCCCGTGCGCACTATCAAAAAGCACGGTCTCATCTCTGTCGCTATTGTTTCTGTCCTGTACATGCTCTGCAACATTGCGTACTTTTCTGCTGTTGACAAGGAGGCATTTGGCAAGTCCAAGGAGATTGCTGCCGCTGTCTTCTTCACTCAAGTTTTTGGCTCGGGCGCGGCAGAGACCGTCTTGAACGTTCTGGTACTTCTCAGTGCATACGGCAATCTGCTGGCAGTATTGATTGGCCAGTCGCGCATGATTCGAGAAATCGGACGGCAAGGAGTGCTGCCGGGAACCAACTTTTGGGTGTCGACGAAGCCATTTGGGACGCCAATTGGGCCATATGCGCTCAAATGGGCCATGACGTTTATTATGATCGTTGCACCACCAGCTGGCGATGCGTTTACGTTTGTTGTATCTTTGCAGACTTACCCGTAAGTTGACACTTCATCATTGTTCTGGCTGCTCTGTACTAACCGAAGCAGAGATAGCATGTTTGTCTTTGCCATGGCGGTTGGTGTATTCATCCTCCGGCGCCGGCGCAAGAAAAACAATATTCCGAAATCGCAGTTCAAAGTCTGGGATATTTTGCTTGTTTTCTTTACTCTGATTCAAGTTTTCATCTTGGTCATGCCGTGGTGGCCTCCGAAGGGAGGTCCGTACGCTGGCGACGTTAGCTTCTGGTACGCCACTTACTGCGTCGTTGGCATCGGCATGTAAGTGTCTGGCACTTTCCTCTTAGAAATGCATTTACTAACAGGTATCAGTGTTATCCTCTGCGGGTTATACTACGTGGCATGGATGTATGTACTTCCCAAGTGGCTAGGGTACCGAATCCGCGCAGAGACCGTGACAGCAGCAAATGAGACGACCGCCACGCACAGGCTTGTCAAGGTACCCGTAACAGAGGTCGCACAATGGGATGCGGAACATACTGAGTCTGGGGAATTGCAACGTCCAGGCACTACGACTGATTCTGATAGTGTTAAAGAGCAGAAACGCCAGAGTAAACAAGTTAGCCTTTGAATTGTTACGGTCAGAATTCTATACGCTAGTGCTATAAAAGTAAGAAATGATATTCCTACTAAGCTTAATTTTCTGCTTACTCTAGTGCTATTAGTATAAGATATTAGTACTATAAAGGGACACATAGGTTAAGGGAAAGAGAATTAATTATGTTATTAAGGCTCTATCTATAGTGCCTACAGTGGTAGATATACTAGTTAACGGGGGATCATTCCTCTAGCTTCAGTGCCGTCTAGTATCATAAGGCTACCTAAAATATACAGTTTACAAGTCTAAATCATTCCATTATAGTATATATATTATATCCTTAATATAACGTAATTTTATAGTAAATAGTAAATATATTTAAGTAGGTTATAAAATTATCTAGAGCTGTCTTCAGTCTGGTGTTGCGCGAGGTAGTTTGGTTCCAGTTTGAAGTCGCATTTGTAGAATTTGGGGCAAGTTCAATGGGGGTTGTAAAGTATGCGAGACCAGTGATGCGCTTGGAGTCGTTGAATTGTGCGCATTAGCCGTTTTCCCAAGACTTGAGCGTCTCCTGTATGCCCGAGAATTCACCTTGGGTTGTGGCAACAAGTCCAAATGTATGGTCACGATCATAGTTTGATCCGCATAGCCGGATAGCCACAGCACTAGTGGTAATGCCACCGTCGTCCAACTGCTCTTGCAGCATCTTCAGGGCCAGGGAACCCACGCCAGCGCTGTGCAAGCCCTTGCCGATACGGAGGCCGAATAGTGTTTTCTCGGACTGGCTGTACAGAAAGGCAGCCCTGGCATTGACATCAGAAACTGGCGGCAGGGCGTCAATACCGGGAGAGTCAGGCAGATTCTCCCAGTCCGGGCCATACGATGAGCAGGCATAGATGCGGTGGTGGGACGCTGAGTCGTCTACGGCATCGTAGAGGGCAAATTGGTAAAACAGGGGTCTCCTTGCATGACTGAAACGGATCAAAGTTGTGGCAAAGAGACCAGTTACCAGAATTAGGTCCGGACACGCTGCACCGAGCTGGGCAGGCGACTTCCCTCCCAGCGTAGCCTGGGCTCGATGCCTGACGAGCACCTATCAGTCCAGAGGAACAGTCGACGAGAGGAAGCGCCCTAAAAGCGGCAATAGCCGCGAGGGGTGGAAGGAGCCTCGTCTGGTTAAGGATACACATCCAAAGGAGTGGTTGAATGATAAAAAGAAGGTCACTGTATAAATAAAGGGTGAATAAAGGACTGTAAGACAACAGAAGGAGTGACGAAGTGCAAACCAAGTAATAATAAGCGTGATTTGGTTTGCAGAATGTAGTATTCGAGCAGATGACGTTCTTGAAGCAATCTTTATAAGTACTCGATAAGGAAATGGACCCATCATAGCCTTGAGCAGGTCTGCTCCGGCGATAAGCCCTTTGCCGCCGCCGATATGTTAATGCAGTCCATATGCTGAAGACCCTGGGCAAGGCTTTGACTATAAGGTGGACTATAATTTAGAACTGTGTGCAGAACCTTGCGCTAGAGCGTGCTACACTTCAGCTTTCCTGTATCTAGTCACACTAGAGAGTCAGGCTTATGCCGTGATCTTAAGTTTTCTAAGTACTAGCGACTAGTGACTTAAGGTATATTTTATTAGCGTATTTAGTAGATTAATTACTAATATACTATTTTACTCTATATCTATATAATAAGCCACTAGATAATAACCCTATTACTATAATACTATTAATTAGCTATTTTACTATTTTTAAATATAAAGATAAGAAAAGCTTATTTTTATATAGAAGAGGCTATATAAAGTATAGTTTTTAATATTAAAATATCTCCTTAAATAAAAAAAATAATACTATAATAGTAATAATATAAGACTTTATTCTTTATTACTTTATTACTTAAATAATATTATAAAAATAATATTAATATAAAGAAGCTAATATTACTTAAGTTTATTTATTAGGATCTTTATTAATTAATAAAGAAAGCCTTTAAAAATCACCTATAATAACTTAGCTAAATAATAAGTAAATATAAAGATATTTAATATATTTAGAATATATTTTTATTAGTAGAAGTAATATCTAGAATAATAATTAATAAGAATTCTAGGTAGTTATTTATTAGTAATATAAATATAAAGAAGGTTAAGGATATATTTAGGAGAGTAAGTAAGTAACTTATTAGCTTAGGTATATCTTATAGTAAAGGTATCTTACTTAATACCTATTAAGAGATATTTAAGGGTAAAGTAGCTAGTAGCCTTTTTATTTAATAAGCTAATTAAAGCTATACCTAGCCTCTTATAGTACTAGAGACTATAGAAGAGATAATAGAGCTAGTTAATAATAATATACTTAATATTTAGGGAGATAAAGAGGCTAAAGATAGCTTAAATAAGCTAAATTTAGCTATTAGAGGTAATAATAAAGTTAGAGAAAAAGATAAAGATAAGGAAATACTAGAGGTATAAAATCTAACTCTAACTATTAGTATTACTATTACTATACCTAGCCTAAGCCCTAGCCTAAGCCCTAGCCCTAATAGTAGTAGTAATAGCTTTAATTTAAGTACTATTAAAGCTACTAAAGAAGATAATAATCCTTTTAGGTCTTTAATACTAGTAGCTAAGCTATTAATATTATAGAGTATCTTAAGAGGTAGAAGAGGTAGAAGCGCTACCTCTAGAAGCTCTCTATTAACCCCTAGGTAGTATATAGCTATAAAGAACGCTTAGGTAGATATATAAGAGCTTACTATTATTAAGAAAGAGTATTTTTATTACTATAATATTCTTAGTACTATAATAATTAAATAAGTAGTTTAGGATTATTAAAAGTTATATAAAGAAATAAAGCTAAGCTAGATACTTTAAATAGTATATTTCTTAAGTAAAGATCTAAATACTATAGTAGTTTAGAACTAATTAAAGGATAAAAAGATAAAATTAGGTTTTTTAATAATATATTTAAAGTAATAGGTATAATACCTAAAAAGAGCTTATTTTTATTATAGGTAGTTTTTTTAATAATAGTAGTATTTTCTTAGTCTTCTTCCTTATTATTAATACTAAATCTCTTTAATCTTTTTTACTTATCTTACTCTTATAAATACTTATTATACTTATTCTAAAGCTCTTTAGCTATTTTATTATAAATCTAAGATATTATTAAGCCCTTAAATTAAATTTTAAGCTATTACTTTACCTACTAAAGTATCTTAATTTCCTTAGGGAAAAGTACCTCTTCTTTTTCTTTATCTTACTCCTCTAGTATTTTCTTACCTAATTTAATAAAGTTAAAAAGCCTAGTTATTATAAGAATAAGGTTAACTTATACCTTAATATTATATTCTAGTAATAAGCTTTTTATTAACTTTTACTTTTATTTATAATAACTAAAGATATTCTTAATAATTACCCTTAGCTAAGTATAGTATAAGTTAAATAATTCTTCTTTATTCTAAGGCTTCCTAGCTATATTAACCTAATCCTAAAGATAATACCTAGTCCTATTATATAATAAAAGAATTCCTTATTAGGTATTAAAGCTAATATCTCCTAAATATATCCTCTTTAACTAGATATTAAAGCTATTAACTATAGCTCTTAGTAAAAGGATTAAGTCTACTATAGACCCTTTAGTACTAGCTAATATAAAGATAAAGTACCCTCTAGAGCTTACTATAGTAAATATATTCTAAGTAATATTCTCTTACTAATTATATTACTTTTAGCTTATTTAGTAAGGGATAAAAGTACTTATATATATATTATTAATAGCCCTAATTATATTAGTAAAAGGTTTAAATTTTTAGGCTAATTTAATATTATTTAATAAGTATCCTTTAGCTAGAAGCTTAATAAATTTATAATATAATTATATTATAGGTTCTATTAATTTCTTTATAATTCCTAATATATAAGATTACTTAATTCTAAATTATCTTATAATAGCTCTTTAAGATATAGTAAAGATATAAATTTATAAAAAAACTATAACTTTAAGGCTAAGAGGAAGCCTCTAAGAGCTACTAGTAAAAGTATTATTATTAAGTTAATTAATTAGTATAATAAAGGTATCTTTTAGTATCTAGAAAAGCTTATAGAATTCTTAGTTAATTAGCTCTTTAAAAA
>JAEIJG010001509.1:0-10151 GCA_037289395.1 Beauveria scarabaeidicola
AGTTAATACTAATAACCCTATTACTTTTAAGACTAAATTTATATATAAGAGATATATAAATTATATTATTAATTATATTATTATATTTACTATTAATATCACTTTCTAATAATCTAATTATTAGCTTAATTACCTTATTAATAAGATTAGAATCTATTATTAACTAAAAATAACTAAATTTACTAATTATTTAGTAATATTTAAACTAAGAAATTATTAAAAATAGTATTTTAACCGCTATTTATTAAAGTATATAAATCGCCTTTTACTTCTAGTTTAGGCTTAAAAGAAGTACTTATATAACTCTATAAGGATACTAGATTTATTTAATTAAATTAAAAGCTTACCTATTTATAGGTAAGCGCTATATAAATAGTCTACTTACGGTTTTAATCCCTGAAAACTTGGTAAGTTTGGAAACTCATGGTCACACCCTAAGAAAAGGCCCAGACCCCCACCGAAGCTCCCAAGGCTGTCGTTGCTGTGGTAACGTCCACCATGACAACCACCCGCCCTCCAACCATGGCATGATACATGGTACATTGAACAAACGGTTGCACTACTTATGACGCCTTGACATGAATTGTTGTAATAACTGGCCCACTTGAGTATTAGCTGACAAGAATTGCATTTGTACTGGCGTCTGCGATAAACCCCCGCGGCGAGTCCAGCCTACCCTCGGAGAGTTGGTCCATTCCAGCTTACTTGTTCTTTCAGCAAACATTCCAACACCAACTCTTTCGCCCGCAATCCCCTCCTCCCCCGGAAACTACAAAGTGTGCAGGCCTCCAGCATTCCAGAAGAATTGACTGAGACAAGTTGGACAAAGCTATTCGATTGGCTAGCCCCTTTACTTCATCTTTGCAGAATGGCGCCGGGCCAACCCTACATGTACTCGGCGACAGCCAGCGAGGATTCGCGCTTGCCTGCCTCGACATTCGATCCCAAGGCCATTACCCGCGCCAGCTGGGAGCCAAAACCGAGGCGCCAGCCTCAGGTCGGGCCGCTGCTCTCCTTCAATCAACATCCCGAGTACGCCTGTCCACATGATTGAGACTGCCAGTGAGATGCTGTCCATGTTGAGAAGCTAACATGTAGCATAGCACCCATGAAGCTTTGCAGCAGCGATCCGAGTACAGACAATTGGGGAAAAAGACCGAGAAAGCTATTAAATGGGTTCGCGGATGGCAGATTTGTTGCCGCGCGCTCGAGTTCAATGGCGCTCTTGGCATCTTCATTCTCATGATTTTGCTCAGCCATGTTAACGCCATCCTCGCCTGGATTATGCGCGTTGTCGTGAGTAATTGGAGCTTGCCATCATTCACACCCACCCAGCAGCTTCTGACCACAACTACAGTCTGGCATTACAGCCCTTCACTGTCTTTACGGAATCGTCCATCACTCTCGCTCGGCGACGTATAGAACCCCCGGATCCACAGCGGCATACCAGCTCTTTGCGGGCATCTTCGATATCATAGTTGCTTCCTTTTACGCATATGGGGCTTATATGACAAACCGCGATTCCGCTACTTGGGCGACGCTACTCAAGGACCAGGGTTTGCTCGACTACTTCGTCCCGGCCGTATACTACACCATCATCGGCGCTGCTGGATTGCACCTCGCTTCGTTTCTGACGTCTGTCTGGCTTGCCATCACCTTCCAGCGAATCAGTGATATGCCACCCGACATGAACCCTCTGGAATCCAACCTGACGGCCCGCCCCTCGTTCCACAAGCGAAACAAGTCGTCTGTGACGACCTATAGCTCCGACAACGAGAAGAGGCTGTCCACGGCTCAGAGCGCCAAGCACAGGTCCGAAGCCTCGTGGGAAAGCCTTTCTTACCCTCGCACTGTTCCCTTCATGCACACCCGCACGCAGTCAGAGGACACCTTGGTCAACAGCGAGCCTAAGCTCAACCTCCCTCAGAGACAGTACCAGATCACGTCCAGCCATACGGCGGCTCGCTCCGCTGCATCCATTGTCAGCAGCCGCATGTCTGCTCCGCGCTCCTCTAGAGGAAACTACGCGGAACTCGCGCTGGGTGACGCCAGCCCAGCCCGGCCACAGTATGTCGCTTACAGCCCTAATGTCAACAACACCCGCGCGCCCAAGTTTACCGAGACCTGGATGCCAACTGACTCGCTCATCTCCCGCACCAACTACCGTCAACGCGAGATGGCTGCCGCCAACACCTCCCGCCAGACCCGTAGCTCCCAGTCTTACTCTGCTCTAGAGCAGCGGTACAGTGCCGACGCTGACGACTCTGGATCCGATTATGGTGACAATGAGAATGTCGATGCGAACAGCGCCCACCGAGGAACCAACGGCGGCCAGCATCCCAACCCTCTTGGCTCGCACCCCATGGCCAGCAACAGCATCTCGACGCCCCCTCGCCCTCCGACGCACGGCGACTCGTCGTCCCGCCCGACGACCCCATGGACCGCCTCCAAGCTCTCAGCCAAGAGCGCGCTGTCTGAGATTAGCAGCAACGAGCGCCTGAGCCAGGCCGCCCGCGGGCTGACGGACCGCTCGCCGTGGACCAATAAGCCAGACCTGCCCCCTCCGCCTGCCCTCACCGGAGGTGACTTTTACTCGCGCTCCTATGGTGAGCTGCGTTCCGCCACACCGCCCGTCATGGTCGGAGACACGAGAAAGATCTCATCAGGCAACGACTACCATGCGCAGGCCATGGCAGCCGAGCGTCGTCGCGTGAGCGGCAAGGTGGCTGAGGAGGGTCTTGCTGGCGGCCGATTCACCATTGGCTACGCCACTTGATGCCACCAAAAACAGATTCATTTCCCGCCTTGCTTTTTGATTAACAGAATAAACAAAAGATGATGTGTTTTTTGGACATGTGGTTCGCGGAACCTTGGGGGGGGGGGCAAATCTTGAACTTTGGTTGAAACGGAACGAAATGATGACGAGATCCGGCCGAGTTTCTTGCACGAGGACAAATGTGGATACGGATATGGGTTACAGAAATGCTTGTTTTTATTTATTTCACGGCGCATCATGGTTTATTGATTTTAATTGTACGAGTGAGTCTCTTTTTCGGTTTCCGTTGCGGCATTCACTGGATATAGGTCAAACACGGGCATTTTATACAGTTGGAAGAGATTTTGTGGCATATTGGTCTCTTGAAAACAAATCTCAGTTCAAGTTGGGTAAATATATAGTAGTCGCGTATCGTGTGAATAGACATGTATACAAAGTTTCGGCTTTACTTTCAAGGTTCGACACATCACTTCACTCTCCCTCGTGCGCAAATGCCCGCCACCGCGCAATCGAGCTCAACGCCACATCGCCCTTCCAGCCGTGATCATCCCACGCCTGCAGCCTGCACAAGTGTCGCATCGTGGGCCGGCCGTGAGGGCAGTTCCACGGCTTATCGAGCTCGCCCATATGACGCACCAGCCCGTACATTTGGTTCGTCGTCAGCGCCTTGCCAATCATGACGCTGCTGCGGCAGGCCCGCATGGCAAACATCTTGCGAACTTTGGCGGGTCGCGGGATCTGCGTATCGCCGCCGCCGCCGCCGCCGCCGGGCGCGTCGCCGAGGATGGCAATGAGCTCTTCTAGATCTTCTAGGCTAAACGCCGTCTCGCGGCTGAGCGGTAGTGCCGTCAGCATGCAGCGGCCGCCAACGGGTGAGTCCCCAGATGTGTCGACGAGGATCTTGAAGCCATTGGCTTCGATTGCCGCGAGGTTCTCCATGACAATCTCCTCTTCCAGCGCAGTCAGCTCTAGCGTTTTCGGATGAACCAAACGCTGCGATTGCACAACAGTTGAGCTCTGCAGTCTCTCAAAGTTGTACTTTTCGTCCGATGCATGCTGGTCGATGATGAATAGCTCGTCGTTGCTGGAGGCGCTTCCATTACTTGGCGATTTGGAAGTGCGCCGACGAACAGCAATGATGAATCCCATGTTGAACTGCCCGGCAACACGCATCTTGCCAAAGTCTTCTTTCGAGATGATGAGTTGCAGCCTTGACTCGGCATCTGCGGCACTTATGTCTTCTACCGAATCCATATTTGCATTCGTCGTTGATATTCTCAAGGCGTTGTTTTTGTAGCTGTCGGTATGAACACCGAGGAGCTCCGGACCTATGTCAAGTTGTTGTAATAAGCTCACGGTGCTGTCCTTCCGACGAGCAGTTGGCTGAAGCAGGTCGGTTCGTCTCAACTCTGCCACCGGTGTCTCCTTTTCTGGAGTCTCGTCGATGTCTTCGTCGTTGTTGGCAGCTTCTGCCTTGTCAAAGTCCTCATTTGAACTCTCAACATTAGAATCTGACGGCATGGCTACCTCACTCTCTTGCTCTGATATTTCTAATTCCTCATCCTCTTCTCCTGTAAGTTCCAGCTGGGCGGTGGCTCTTGGTTCTGGTTCAGAATTAGAGTATACTTCCTCTTCCTCACTGTGTTGTAATTGTAACAAATCTTCGCCATGTCTTTCTGCCGACGCGGTTTGGTGAGTATCTTGGTCATCAGGCAGCATAGCCTCGTCGCCGTCGTCGTCATCTTCACTTGCGATGCTTTCCGTCTTTCGCCTCTTCGATGGGGAGATGATTATGTTCCGTCGTGGTGAAGCACCGATGGTCACTGAGATTGTTTCCGCAATGGCCCGTTTAAGGCTTCGCGGAGTCCTTGTTCGTGGCGTATCGTCCACTAGTCTCATCGGCTGTGTCGCAGGTATCGGGGGCTCTGAAGAGGCTTCTGGAGAAGCAGAACGTACTTGTTGCATGATGCCATCTTGGCCCGGCAGCAAAGATGTCGCCGGTCCACTGGGTGCATGTTCTGCGAGTCGTTCATTGAAATCGCGCACCCGAATAGCCTTGGCACTATTTGACACCTCGTCACTCTGTCTACCAAATCTAGCACTGATGCTAGTTTGCGAAGTCGCGGCCTGTATCTTTGCCGCGGGTGAGCTCGCTGTACTAGAGACGCGGCGACTTATCAAACTCTGCGCTCCAGTGCTGCGCGTCGAGGGGGCGGGCTTTTTTGCGGAATAGGTTGTTTCCGACTTTTCATTAGAGAGTTGGGGGTGATCATCTGCAGCTGACACATCAGACTCATCCGACTCCTCAGACTGGCTTTGTTGCCTTGAAACTGGCCTAGGCACCGGAGGAGGGCTTGCAGCAACCGCAGATTTTGAGGCGGACCTTCTGAGAGTAGAAAATGCTTGCGCAACTGGTACTGTGTAGTCGTGTTGGTCGAATAGCTCAACAAGGGCAGAGTGTAGACTCTCCAACAAGTGATTTTGGTCGTGTAATAGGATGCTCCGTTTGTCTGGGCTCACATTGACGTCATACATGTTTGTATCTAATCGAATGTCTGCGAATATGAAGGGCGATTGAGAATAATTATAAGACTTGTAGACTTCATTGAAAGTCTTTGCAAATTGGGGAAGCCCACAAGGCCGCCCATTGACGAAGAACATTTGCCTGTCAGGCGTCTGTCTGCCTTCGCCGTGAACAGGACGGGAAACATGGCCAAGAACGCGGACATCTTTGGATGCATCAGCCTCGGCGGTGGTCATGTTCAGAGCAGAGGTAGTGGATTGAATTTCCAGTTTCAGATCCAATGCTACTAGGGCTGTCATTGTCTTGGCACCAAAAATATTAATGATGTTATCTTTGGTCGTCAAATTTCCCTTGGTAGAAAAGAGAAGTATTCGCTTGCCCTTGGTCGGCTGCTGGGAGACTGAAAACTTGACCTGCGTCAGAATGCAAGCATACTGGTTGAGCAGCGCAATAACCTTGTGCCATTCTCTCTTGATGTTGCGCTCTAGTTCTCGTCGACGAACTGGCAAGTTATGAAACAACTTGTCGACGGCAACAGTTGTCCCCTTTTGGGCTGCGATAATGGAAGTCGAACTGAGCCTCCCGGACGACTCAAAGGTAAGCTTAGTACCTTTGGGTGCGTCTTGAGGGAGGCAAGTCGTTACTGCAACTGTGGACAGAGCACATAATGACGCCAGCGCTTCTCCGCGGAAGCCGAAGGTGTGAAGACTGGCAATATCCGAGTAGGTTGACAGTTTTGAGGTATGGTGCTTCAGCGCCACAGATTCATAGTTGGCTGGCGAAATGCCGGAGCCATTATCCTGGATCTCAATGGAATCGAGGCCCTGGTCTTTGAAACGGACATCTACAGATATGGGGTCAGTGCTGGCTCAGTCCAAAGAAGCTGGAGGCATACCAATAGTAGTAGCGCCAGCATCGACACTATTTTCGACCAGCTCTTTTACAACGGAGCACAAGTCGACAATGACCTGGCCAGATTGAATTTGATGGATCTTGACAAAGGTCAGCTGCTGGTGGAAAGAGTCAATGGAAGGGTCGGCATACACTGCGACCATCGATTTGCTTGATAGTGGCCATGATTGAATGTGCCGGAACCAGGCCGTCGCAGCAGCTGACGCGGTGCAGGTTACGGCGTCGAAGTGGAGTTGTGACTATCACGCGTAGAGGCCATGGATCGAGCTCAAGGTCCGATTACAATGATGGCAGGCCTCGTGTGCAAATGAGGTAGTTGTTGGAGTGCAAGCCAACTGTACCAGTAGTCTGTAGATGAACGCGCTGGAACGCGTTTAGGTACAGCAGTTGGTACCTGCATGCGGGTAAGCGCGTTGATTGACGGGCATTACTCAGCAGCTCTGCTAACGGCTGCAAACGGTGTCCGCTCTCCCAACGACAGGCCTTGCTACAGCCTACACCTGCTAGACTGTGAGAAAATCGTCTTGCAGATCGAGTTTATTGATGGTCGCACTGTAGACAGGATTCTTCAACGTAAAGCAGCTTAGACGAATTCAGGACAGCTGCCAAGTTGAGCTTTCTTGTCGCCCAGCATTGAAGTGAGGGAGGACTTGGTGCAAGGGTCAGTAACTAGCGCGTTTTGGGAAAGCCGGTCAGTGCGTGTATACGTATGTAAACTGTAAACATCAGGACGCAGAATGCCACAGACTACTGGGTACAGTTTCCCAGAGTCAATAAGGCTGAATCAAGGTAATGATAAGAGAACGCTTCTGTTAGACCAGAGATCTGGTCATCTAGCACTTAGCGTTATGGTATGCGTAAGCGACTGGTAGCTTGTCAGAATTGATAAGCCTCTGTTCGAGACTAGTATAAGTAGTCAACAGCCCTAAAATCCATAGGAATGGAGAGACCCTTCTTGATATGTACAAAGAATATGTTGGTAGCTAGAGATCCGTCATAACCAACTTTCTTCAGAGACCGGGGTGAGATGATATAGTGTTGAGATGGGATATACACCAACAGGTGTTTCAAGAGTTCCTCACTCATCTTCCAACTCGTTTCAGCCATACTAATAAGTCAAACTCACCAGCTTCTAGGTCACTCGGATTTCCTGCGAACATAAAAACCCGACCATGCTGCGTTTCAGGCTGTTTCCCATCCGTGTGGATTATCTTACAAGGTTTTGCTTGATAGTTGGAAGTTTCATAAGCAGCCAGCCTCCTAGCATGCTCGACACTTTTGACATCGTACGCAGCACCATCAATAGTAGCGTCCATTTCTCCATCGACGATAGCAGGATACTGGCCCCAAAGTTTACACGCATATCCGACTATTTGTGCTGGGCGTAATATCGGCTCGTGGTTTAGCTGCAAAATCTCCGCAAGCATTTTGGGGTCCATCAGCGTGCCATAAAAGAAGTATGGACCAGTTCGAGGTTCGGAATAATCGATACATCGGGGTGGATTTGGCGACTGGTAAGCCCAGCCAGGTGGCGCGCTCCTCATCTTCAATACAAGCTTAGAGGTCCTCGTATCTGCATTCTGGGAGCGGGAGGGAAGCGGCGGCGGGGGTGGTGGAGGAGACGTCGGCGCTTGAGTTTGAGTCTGATTGACAGAATGGGACATGTCGATACAGAAAGAATTTATTGTAGATGTGTCAAGGTAGGAGTTGGTGATGATGAGAAAGAAGGGATTGGCCGAGTCTGACCCATCAGTGGTGGTACGCGTATAGCCAGTGTCACGTGCATTACCAGGATCAAGTGAGTCCACCCCTGAGGATCCTTTACAGAAATGTATCGAAGGCAAATAAGTCAAGTAAGTACATATCATACTATCGCGTATGTTATATATTAGCGCGCTAAATATACTATCACGGCATAGCCGCGTCATAAGTAAGAGAATACAGCTACGAGCCTGCGAGGCTAGGAAGCCAGGAACCTTAGCATTACGAGATAGTAGGGGTCTATGTATAATAGGGGAGGATATAGCTATAAAGCTATAAGATCTTTATATAGACTAAGTAAAGGGGATTCTTATTAGTAAATAATAGAGTTATACTATTATAATATAGCTATTTATTAAGATCTCCTTTATTATTTCCTTTATATTAACTACTATCTAATAGGTTATTTATTATTATTATAAAAAAGTAAAAGAACTAATAAAAAGATCTAAAATACCTCTAAGAATTATATATATATATAAAAAGCTATTATAACTTCTTTATAAGTTAGTAATAAAATTATTATAAATAACTCCTTAGCTTTATTAAAATAAACTAAAAGAAGGTAATAGTTATTAAATTATAATATTATCTTATAAACCTTAGTTAATATAAGTAATAATTAATCTATACTAATTAATAAAGTTATAAAGATATTACTCTTAAATTATAATAATAAAGTAATATTAAAGTAAATATATTATAAATAGAAGACTAAGAAGAGAAAAAGCTTAATTAAGAAAATAAAAAGGGGTAAAGATATAAAGTTCTTTAATAAGTTACTTTTTAATAGTAAAGAGAAAGTACCTTTAAAGTAAGCTTATAATAAAGAATAAGGAAGTAAGATTAATATCTAATATCTTATCTTTAAGGCTAAAAATATAATTAATTTTTAGATATTTATAATAGACTTAGATATAATTTTTATAATAAGACCTTATAAGTTTATAATAATATAATAATAAGTTATTTATATAAGCTAGTACCTCTAAGGTAAATTAAAATAATAATAGACTTAATAGCTAATTAATAATATAAATAATAAATTTATTAAGGTATAATTATAGGTTTAATTTAAAAAATAAATATAATTAGAAATAAGTAATAAATATACTTATAGCCTTATAGTATTTATAGACTTAGATTATATATAATAAGTAAAAAACTAGTTATTTAGGTAATTCCTAAAGAAATAAGAAAATAAAGAATTAGAAATAATAAACTAGTTACTAACTAATATATATATTAATTTCTTTTTTAACTAGCTATAACTAATATTTACTAAAGAGATTTTACTAAATAAGCCTCTAAGTTTATAAGAGTAGTTAATAAGCTATAAATATATAATAGACTTATAGAAAACTTAAGAAAACTAAAGAAACTAAAGTAATAAAAATAAACTAAGTAAAAGATTATACTAACCCTTATAAGACTATAAAGTTAGTAGTAATTATACTTAGATATTAAGATAAGATAAGACTATAAGGTTATTATATAATCCTAGTAAACTAGGTTATTAGAATTATAAAGGCGTATATAAGTAAAAAGATTATATTATATTAAGAAAGGACCTAAGTATTAGAACTATAGGCCTATTATATAAAGAGTATAAGGTTAATATATATCTAGAAGAGCTAGAACTAGGATATTAGAAGTATAGTAAAGATTATTATTAATTTAAATATAAGGCTTTAAATTATATAATATACTAATAATAAAGGTATATTATAAAGAGGTATAGTAAAAGGCGCCTAACCTAGCTATAAGAATAATAAGAAGAGTATTAGGAGAATATAAGAGAGTAATAATAAGATATAATCTTAATTACTAGACTTAACTAAAAAACCTAGGTAGTATATAAGGTATAAGAAGATAGTTATAATTTAATAAAGAATAGTATTCTTATAAGAACTATATACTTATAGCTATTAAGCTATTATATTACTATAAGAGCTATACTAGACTTAGGAAGTAATAGAAATATTATTTATAGTTATATTATAAATATAGTTTAATTAGAACTATTAGGCTAAGATATTATTATAGCTAATAGTAAGTCTCTTAAATTACTTAATTAGCTAAATATAATTATAAAATTTATAAATAACTAAAGAGTAATAAAGATATAATAAATTTATATTATAGTTATAGACTTAAGAGCTAATAATATATTATTAA
>JAEIJG010001510.1:0-10150 GCA_037289395.1 Beauveria scarabaeidicola
TGCAACCTTGGGGTAGGGGGGGGGGGGGGGGCACCCGTCATGTACGTGCGTAGTACGAGTGCCAAAACCCCTCTTTTGTGTCTTGTACATGACACAGCGCGAGTTCTTCACCGCGAGCTGGCGATGCACGGGTTGTGGGAGCTTGAAACTTTGGGAGGATTGACATATCATCAGTGGGTAGGGATCCGACATGCTGGGGAGTCTTTTTTTTATTCATCCAATCTTGACAGCGTCGACATCAACGAGACCTTTTGCGAGATGGATGGCCGTTGGGAATTCGATGGAGAAGAGATGGCGGTTGGCTACATTGCCGCACCGGAGGGAGGTGGCAAGGTGAAAGGCTTCTGATGCTTGCAAAATTGGCAAATGGACCCTTTGATGAAGGGCTCGCAACCAGGCTCTCTCATACGGGAGCTACAGGTGCAAGTTCTTTTGGGACCCCTTAGTTACTGGTTGGGGGACTACCGGCTTCCTCGCCGTCCTCCGAGGTTAATGTTGTTGAAGTGTACCAAAAGAAAATGACGACACCATGCGACTTACCGACGAGGCAACAAACGGGGATGCTGCTGCTGTTGCTCGACGATGCCAAGGGTCGGCATGGAACGGAAGGGCGAGAGTGCGGCAGATGTGACGAGGCGCGTGTGTACAAAGGCGGGTGGCGGTCGAATTTCCGGGTACATGGGGTGAAGCACCGACCGCAACGCCGATTGCCGTTTGCGGGACGCCGTGGACGCCGAACGCAGATGAGCTACATTTGCACGGTACATGTGTGTGCATCATCATCGATCCTCTTTTGCGCGCGCGTGTGTGTGTGAGTGTGTGTGTATGCTAGGGTAAATGGCAGTGTGTCTCGTATCCTGATAAACAGTTTGCCGTGAGGCGCACGGGTATGTCTAGGATGCTGGTGCTCAACACGTACCGGCCAGAGACAAAACGGGATCGTAGTCTCGTCTTGATACCCCGGATTTTTCATCCAAGAACATTGGTGAAGCGCTTTGCATACGTCGAGTTGGGTATACACTGGGAATAAAGGCCGACACAAACGAAACCGTCCAGGCTAAACCAGAGTTGACATGCTGCTCGTTATTTCCCAGGACAACTGTGAATCTCGAATTCACAATGTTCCCATCCTTCTTTGGTATTGTAGAGTAGCCGAGCAGAGCATTCCTCCTTTGCAAGGGTCTGTTGTGCGGCCGCTCTGTTCACTACGTTGATGTCACAATACAATAATCCCTTGTCGACATTGCGTGGTTGCTGCGCTGGGCTCAAGTTGGGTCCCCAGCACGTCGCTGCCGTGGTGCTCGTGGTGACTTGTTGCGCACCCGCGCGCGACGAGCATCTTCAACCCAACTATAGCAACTAGTTTGCTGAGTAATTACAGTCGACCAGTAATGTTACGAGAGTACCTTGATGGGTCGACTGGCGTCGTATACCTGCCACCTTCGGCCATGTCTCAATCTATATGTTGGGGAGTTGGTTTCGCGGAGGTTGTCTCGCGGTCCGGCGGGGGTTCGGCGCTGGCGCGACCCATATCTAGTAGATACGGGCGCGGCGGTGAGATTGCAGATAGAAAGACAGGGTTCTCCTTGATAAATAGAGAGTTTTTTTTTTTTTTTCGGTGTCGAGATGGGTTCTAGACACTGTTCTGTGGGGTTTGGTTCGAGATCCACGTTATATCAGTAGCATTGTGCGCGCCGGGTGTAGGGTCCGCGCCGATGTGGTTTGGGCACCAATGGTGCGGGAAAAAGCGTGGAAAAAAGCGCGGAAAACTCTGGGGCATTCGAGGCGTTATGATGAGAAACGTAAAAGGAATACGGAGTACCAGATTTGGGATAGTGAGTGTAAGGTGGCGGTAGCGCGCATACTCGGTAAAAGTATGATTCAGTAGCTTGCAGGGCCGTGCAGCCAAGGTTGTTCGCGTTGGCTTCTGGAAGGTGTGCAAGCGAGCGCCGAGTTGGCACCAGGCGGGCGGTCGGTGGCCCGCGGGTCCGTGGGAATCACAGTCGGCATCGAGTCTGAAGGATGCACTGGTAGGGTCTAGTTCTTTGGGCAGATGCAACATGCGGCATGTGCGATAGGCAAGTTGTCGAGGGTGCCCTGGTGTGTCATAATCAGCACAGCATACTTCGTAGACAGACGCGGCAGGATGGCTCGGAAGAATGGCTCGGAGCGCTGGCCGAGAAGCTGGCACTGGTATCCGTAACCTGTAGGCGCAAGACGGACTGAGTGGCTGTGGGCGAGTAATGGCCAAGAGTGATGGACATGAACAAGTCCCTATTTGTCGAGATGCATGGATTGGTTGTCGGCGGTACGTGTTTGCAAGGTTGACGATGTGGATCCGGGGCTTTGGGTAGTGGGGAGAAGAGCTGGAGACGGCTTCCTTCGGCTCGAGGATAACGGAGAGGTGCTGAGTCGAGTGCTGCCAAAGTCGTTAGCCTCTTTGTTGGAAGTAACTGATGCAAAGGGCTTGCACCAGAAGAAAGTCCCATGGTGCCATGGTTATGCGGTGGATGCCGTGGCTCGCCTTGGCAAGTTCAGCGTCTGGTGATGGCGGATCTTTGTTGGCATAATAAAATGGAGGGATATGATGACCAACCAACTGGCAATTGGCACTGGCGCGTGCACCGGCTTCCCCATGGCGCCCCAGACCAGACCATTAGCCGAGTGATGCCATGATGGCGCAGGGTGCATGTATGGCGGGCGGATGGATGGGGTATGGTGGCTTGGTGGTTGGTGGTTGGGTGCGGCTGGAGCTGGAGCTGGGGATGCGGATGCGGATGCGCAATACTAACTAAAAATAAGGTATGTAGCCAGCGACTTGTCATGCTTGTGTCGTGTGTCGTGCCGTTGTCTTCCCTGGATGGGCGAGCCGCTTGCAGCCTTGTTGCCAACGTTGATCAGCTTTGTAGCTTTTCGTGTTGGTTGCTGCCTAGCTAGGTGCCCAGCCCAAGTAAGTGTTGTTGATCCGCTTTGGGCAATTCGCATGCTGGGCATCGCCGAAACGGTCTCGACTGGCAACGCCTCCCGACAGCGCCACGAAGAAGGCCGAGTTGATTCTCTCCATGAACCAAGTTATTGGGGTTTTAGCTTGTGACCTAGCAGCGCCTCCTCCCCTTGGCGTGGCGTGGTTTCTCTGTTCCCCTCAGAATCCCCTCAAAAATCCCCTCCCAGCCGCTAAAGAAATTATAACTCGAAAAAGTCGTGCCGCACCCGGGCGAGTCAAAGTGGGGGGGTCAAAGTGGGGGAATCAAAGTGGGGAAGAGAGACAAAGCCAGTGCTGCTTCCGAAGAATGTAGCCTACTGCAGATGATGGAGAGACATGCACAGATTACGAGGTACAAAGATATATCTGGTTTCAACGGACAAGGAAATTAATTTAGCTTTGCTTTGATCAGAGCGAGGACGAGTTGCATTGGGGAAAATAAAGGCCTTGTCGGGATCCCTGCCACTTTTTCCCCAGGTGGCAGGTTGGTGCATGACTAGGTAGGTAATTAGTAACGTGCAGCGCCAGGGCAATCATCAACAGACGCAAGCCACTTATGTTCATGCTGAAAACCAAAGCAGCCGGGCGACGGTCCAGTTCTGCTGCCTAGCGCCACGTTTTCGCGATTGAACACTGAGTACTCCGTACTTGCACAAGAGGTTGCGAAAAGATGCAAGTCTATGTAGACATGACGTTTCTCTTCATGACGCCAGTTGATAGAATCCGATCAGAGAGAGACATTAGGCCCATAACGGCAACGACTATAGTTCGGAATTAGGATCCGTCTCATGTCCTTGTTTGGAGTTGAGGCCGACGCTGTCAAGTGACCAATTTTGGTCGTCTACGAAGTAGTGTGCGTGGGCTGCCGTTGGGGCCGTTGGGGCGAAAGAATGGCCGTGCATAGGTAGAAGCTACGAGGAAACGGATACTGAACTACTGTATTATGTGTAACCCCTTGTATGGACATGGGTAATGGCTGATGCGGCGCCGCAATCAGCACTCTTCACCTGGCAAATGGGGCTTCTGTCTACGACCCCGCCAAGTTGAACAGATTTCGTTTCCATCTAGACTAGAATTGACGGGGAAAAAGGACAATAGAATCATCCTTCTAATTTATTCCCGTACAGAAGAAAAAAATTCCTCTGCCAACGTATTCAGATTGTATCGGTGAACCCAAATCATCGTGGGGCTCTTACCCAGTTTCTGGGGCTTCCACCAGCACCCCTTCTCCAGGCTTTACAGGGGTCTACCAAGTAGGGTCCCGTTTTACCCCAAAAATCTGCACTTTTGCCAGAGATAAGCTACGTAGGTTGCTAGGTAGGCAAGGTACCTCCGCTTGCCTGCATCCCTCACATAAAACTCGGTACCTCAAAAAGTTCAGAGAGAAAAATTCATAGCCTCGTTTACCCCCTCCTTCGAGTCCTTTTCCTCCCCCAAAGAGCCCCAAAACCAGACGCCCGCCCACATCAACCTATCCAGCCTTTTGTCTTTCTTTACCCTCTCTTTTCCCTCCTTCTCCTCCACATCCTTTCTATCTCCTCTCTCCCCCAAACCTCTGTCGGGCCAGCCTCTCGTCCTCGCTCCCGTGTCTGCTCGGTAATCTCCTGGCTTCGTCACCGCAGCCTGCACCATCTGATGTTTGCCCACTGCTCAGCTGGTTACGTCTCCCTCTACCGCACCTACAGCTAATAAGCCTGTCTGCTCCCAGCCTGTGCTACGCTGCAATCGCGCCGCAGCAAAAGGCGACGGCCCTTTTTCTGACGTCACATCCTTTCAATTCGCGTGTCGCTTAACTCGCTATATTTGATTGCAATATACTGCACCTTGCGTCTCTCCTCCTCATTGTGCCATTCTTTGCGCCCACTCTGCGCCCACCCTCCACCAATCATGGAGAAAAAAGTCTCACACGAAGCCAATGTCTCGGCCGACAGCTACAACCTCAACCTCGAGGACTCCCGACCTGCCGAGTCGTCCGAGTTCAACCTCGCCCACCAGCATGATCAGCTCGAGCGCGGCCTCAAGAGCCGTCACATTCAGTTCCTCGCCCTTGGCGGCGCCATCGGTACCGGTCTCTTTGTCGGCTCCGGTAGCATCCTCAGCAAGTCCGGCCCTGCTCCTCTCTTCATGGCCTACATCTTCATGATGTCCGTTGTCTGGACTGTCATGAACTGTCTTGCCGAAATGGTCACCCTCCTCCCCATGCGCGGCATCACCGTCCCCTACTTTGTCGAGCGCTTCGTGGATCCTTCCCTCGCCTTTGCCGCCGGCTGGAACTACTGGTACGTCTACGCCATATTAGTCGGTGCAGAGGCCTCGGCCGCCAGTATCGTCATAAACTACTGGCCCGGCGCCGCCAAAGTCCACGTTGCCGTCTGGATCACCATTATTCTCGTCGTCATGCTCCTTCTCAACATCATTGCCGTCCAGTTCTTTGGCGAGGCCGAATTTTGGTTCGCCAGCATCAAGCTGCTCACCATCATCGGCCTCATCATTCTCGGCGTCGTCATCTTCTTTGGCGGCGGCCCCGACCAGAATCACATCAGAGGCTTCTACTACTGGGAACATCCAGGCGCCTTTGTCCAGTTCCGCGGCGTCCCTGGCCCCACTGGCCGTTTCCTCTCCTTTTGGCAGGCCTTCATCACCGCCGGCTTCGCCTTCATCACCTCCCCCGAGCTCATTGCCATTGCCGCCGGCGAGACTGTCGCCCCCCGTCGCAATATTCCCAAGGCTGCCCGTCGCTTCGTCTGGCGTCTTGCCATCTTTTACGGCTGCTCCTCTCTCATCATTGGCATCCTTGTTGCCTCGGACGACGACGATCTTCTCGGTGCCCTCAAATCCGGTGCCGGTGGTGCCGCCGCCTCTCCGTTTGTTATTGGCATACAGAGAGTCGGCATCTCCGTCCTCAACCATATCATTAATGCCGCAATTCTGACCTCGGCCTGGTCTGCCGGCAACTCTTTCCTCTACTCGGGCAGCCGTGTTCTCTACTCCATGTCCCTCACCGGCAATGCTCCTCGTTTCTTCTCCAAAACGACCCGCCTCGGTGTTCCCTGGGTCGCTGTACTCACCACTTTTGGCGTCGGACTGCTCTCCTACCTCAACGTCAGCAATTCGGGTGAAAAGGTTTTCACCTGGTTTGTCAATCTCTCCACCATTTCCGGCTACATTGCCTGGCTCATCGTCATGGTCACCTACATTCGTTTCCGCAAGGCTCTCGAATACAACAATTTGCTTGATATCCGCCCCTACAAGACGCCGCTCCAGCCATATGCCAGCTACTTTATGATTGTTCTCGTCTCTCTCCTCACCATTACCAATGGCTTCCAGTCCTTCATGGCCAAGCCCTTTGTCGTCGCCGACTTCATCGCCGCCTACATTACCATCCCCCTTGTCTTGATTCTCTACCTTGGACACAAGCTGTGGTTCAGAACTCGCTGGGCCATTCCCATACACGAGATTGATGTCATGACTGGTGTCAAGGAGATGGATGAACTGGAACAGATGGATGAGGAGCGTGTCCCCAGCAACTGGTTCCAGAAGGCCTGGTACTGGCTAGCATAGACATGGTGCGTTCCGATGCTCCCGACGCGACCTTGCTTTGACGATTTGATCCTTTTTCCTTGTCTATTCCCATGATGCACATGCATGTATGCTACATCTGCCAATATTTCTCTCGTCTTGTTGGATACCACATTTGACAACACATGTCTGCATGACATGAGTTTTACATATTTCAGATTAAATCGCAACATTTCTTGACATTGCTACCCTGCATCTGCGTGACTAAATTTGTGCCCTGGCCTGGCTATACCGGGCAACTGGTTTTCAACTTGAGCAGGCCGGATGTATGTTTGCTTGCGAATGTCGGTGGCCTGGTTTAGTCGTACATTGTCGTCGGTTGGATTTATCTGCATGTCGCGTTACGTGGCAAAGGTTAAACATGAATAAACATGAATAAACATGAACACTAGTGAAATTAACGTCGGCCACCAACGAGAAGAAGAAAGCCAAAAGTGAAACCACGACGCGGTCCAGGAATGTGTTTTTCGCGATTTTCTGTCATCCAAGACCCTTTATGCATGGAGTAGCTCGGCACATTCCGAGATGTGATGTCCATTTTTAAACGCACATTGTGATGCGGGGGCTAGCGCGCCGGGAATGTTGAGATGCATTCCACGCTGGTCTTGTCCCATCAGTATGGTCTCTGAACCGTGCTAGGCATTACAAGAGGGCTTGTTATGACGTGAACGCGTAACGGAAGGAATCTGGGTCCTCTTCTTCATGTTGTCGTCATGGCCTCGTACAAGGGACCTGACAAGCAAACGGGCCAAGGGTAGTTTGCGGGGAAACGAAAACCGAAGAAAAGAAGAAGAAAAAAAGGTCAAAATACAGCAAAAAAAGAAAAGAAAAGAGAATGATTTTACCATACATAAGGATAATAAACATGGATAATGATGATGATGATGATGATGATTTAAAGGCCACATTTACGCGATCGAGGTCCATCAAAGCCGTCCGTTACGCGACTCACTTGGCAAAGGGGAATGGTCTCGCTGGAGGGGGTGCAGCACCGATTTGATTCGATTAAGAAGGAAGGGAAGGGGAAAAGTCGAGCAACATCGTAGCGGGAGGAAATTCCTTTTATTTGTTCTTGTGTCGCGGCTGGAGATTTTAGCACGATAAAAGGAGTTGAGGGTTGGAAATAAGTTGATGAGAAAAAGTAAAAAAATAAAATAAATATAAATATAAAAAAATAGACAGAAGAAGATGAAAGAACGGTAAATAAAAAGGGATGTGTCTGGAGTAGAACATTGGTGTCTGCTCCCTTTTCACCATGCATGTCTCTACCAGCCCTCGCGCTATCGTCATGACCTTTGTGTGACACGTTGGTAGTAGAGGCTAAAAAAGACGAAGAGACTGGGCAGTAATCATATTTTGTATTCTAAATCACGAGAGGATTGAAGAGACCGGGGTGCCCATGTCGTAGGGCAGACAGCCAAGTATTTACCTTCTCGGGATCACCATTACTTGCCCGTCTGGGAAAAGCGTCAGGTACTAAGTAGGAAGAAAATCAGGTACCGGGAAGAAAGCGCGGGCGCAACCCCTCAAGAGCGGCCTTGTAAACTGGAGACGAGCACGCCACGGGCACGGGGAGACAAGTCACGGGACACCCAGAGATCTGTAACCCCTGATTGGCTTAACCCACCCAGTAGGTTAAATTTGCTCATCTCCAAGACTCTCCATCTGCCAATTGGGCATTCGCGGGTCAGCCCTAGACTTGCTTTTCCCCTGTTTTTTTTTTTCATTCCTTGAACTATTTTTTCGGCTCTCCCCCAGAAAATCCAATCGGGGCGCAGCAGCGATAAACGAGAACAAAATAGGAAAAAAAAAAAAAAGGGTAGAGTTGTCTATTAGTGGGAGACTCGGACATATATTTGATTTCACGTGCCTATAACGGAAGAAGCCTGACTTGCTTGCCATTCTTCCTACTAGTATTTCCTTGTTGGCGTCGCGGGACGCTAATCACAGCACACAGATGATGGTTGCCTACGACACGGTGCAACATCACCCGCCCGACCTCATTTTAAACATGGCAAAAAGAACAACTGCGAAAGATGTAGAGGAAGTGGGGACGTTATTCCGAATACAGTCTTACCCCGAGGCTGCTTTGCTCTCTTGGTGTGGTGAGACAGCGTTGGGTATAGCGGATACCCTCATTTCCCTCGAAGCCCCTTGAAGGCCAGCGCGTGCACACCGCGACGTGGTTCATTAAGCTTCTTGGCTCTGACGGCATGGGCAAGTCTCACACAAAAGTTGTCATGAAATCCCGCGACTGACACAAAGGGAATGCGCCAGGCCCCCCCCCCTCTCTTCTAACGCGGCCGCGCTGGCCCCGGTCTAGCGCCATCATCAGTGAATGAATGAGCAATTGATTTTTTTTCCTTTTAAACTCTTTTCCCGCTAGGGCCAGTTGTTCCTCTGGTCTCTGTGGGTCTAGATGTGATTACCCTCTGTGCTTGTCTTGTGTGAGTTGTCTTGTTCGTGAGATGGTCTCCCCCCGAGACCGTATTAGTACAACGGGTGCGCCCACGCCCCAAATGGCTTCCCTCTTCCTTCTTACAAGTTCAATCTCATAAAAGACTTTTGTTGGCAAAAGTCTTACTTTACGAAATAAAGCTTGCATTTACGAAAAACCACTCACGCTCATTTTCTTGTACCACGCACACCGCACACGCACACTGAAATCTCATCCACCCAACCAACCGACGCTCACTCAGTCCTTCCACTTGAAACAAGTCGCGCTTCAGCCCAGCCTGGTCCATTGACGAGCTTAAAAGTAGCGCAATTGTTTTTACTTTTGCCTGAGAAACAAAAGAGAGAGAGAGAAGAAGAAGAAAATCTACGACTTTGTTGACAACTTTTGCTCTGCATCTTCTCATACAACACCCAATTTCTGCATACTACAACAACCAACACCAAGAAGCAACAACAACACCCAACCACCACAGAGTATCGCGATGCGTCTATCCACTCTCCTCTTCGTCGTGCTCCCGGCCCTCGCCGCAGCCGATGACGCCAATTCCGCCGCGCCCAGCCTGACCACCGTTACCGAGACCAGCACCGGCACGATGCACCTCACCAAGACGGTCACGCTCGCGCGCGTCCACATGATCGTGTCCACGCTCAACAGCACCAGCAGCGTCGCCATCCAGCCCACCGGCGGCATCACCCGTCCGTCGTCCATCGCCGCGACCACCACTTCCACTACCACCACCACCACCGCCGCCGCCGGCCCGACCGCGGTGCCCTCCAAGAGTCCGTCCAACGCTGGCGCTGCGCTGGATGCCGGCAAGGTTGTCTTGGCGGGCGTGGCTGGCGTGGCTGGCATGGTTGTCGCGGCCCTCTTGTAAGGAAAAGGGGGAAGAAGAAAGAATGGAAAACTTGAACAGTGGGACAACTCTTGTTTCCAGCTGTTGAATTGAGTCTTTCCGTTTCTTGCCTTGCCACTCACCCGTCTATACGTTTGGGCAGGACCTCAATGGGTGTTGCCGTCATGTTTTCTTCGCTTCTGGCAACACTCGAGTACAATCTTTTGAAAGATATTTACAAATCCTCTGTTTTGAAAAGAACAGCAGGACCAATTTCCTTCTCGTCAGCCTTTTTTTT
>JAEIJG010001511.1:0-10144 GCA_037289395.1 Beauveria scarabaeidicola
TATTAATTCTAGTAGTAGAATTAATTAGTTATAATCCTCTACCTAGCTTTACTATAAGGAAGGTAGGATTCTAGTAGGGCTTATAGCTCTCTTTAAGGACTCTTACTTTAAGTCTTATCTTTAGTATTTTAATAAACTTTAATAAAATACCCTTAGAGATTAAGATAGACTTTTTATACTAAGGCTTATAATTAACTACTTTTAGCTTTATAAGGGGTAAGATACTTAGATCTAGGCTATTACTCTCTTTAAAGGTCTATATTAATATAACTTCTTAGTTCTAAAGTATTATAAAGAATATATCCCTCTTTTACTTTATTAAGTCCCTAATCTATTCTTTAATATTATATAACTACTCTTTATATAAATAAGTATTTTTTTAGATTTTTAAGAACTTTCTTATTAAAAAATTTATATAGTCTTTTACTTCTTTAACTCTTCCTTTTACCTCTTTTTACTTCTTCTCTTATTAATATAAGTCTCTTTCTAAAATAAAACTATTAAATATATCTAATAACTTTACCTTTACTCTTTTTCTTTTATATAAAGTAAAGACTTTAAGCTTATTAGTAAGTTACTTTTATAGATTAGTACTTAATCTTTTTTTATTTATTATAACCTTTATTTTACTTATATATTATTAGAGACTTTATTTAATCTCTTCTTTATTATCTTCCTTAAGCTTAAAAACTATATCTTTACTCTTAATCTCTTTTTTTAATAACTCCTCTTATTAAATAAGCTTAGGATTAAGGGCTAGGGTCTATATTTATAGTAATTAGTACTAATTAAGAAACTTTTTAGTAGACTCCTAGGTTATTAGTTTTATTATTAAGGTTATTACTCTTATTTTCTTAAACTATACTTATATCTTTATATCTTCTTAGTCTAGAGAATACTTAAATATTACTTAAGCTAATCTTATAAATAGTATTCTTAAGATAAAGTCTATTAAGACTAGTATATCTATAATATAGACTCTTTATTAGATAAAGGTATTACTAAGATATAGTTATATTAGTACTAATTTAATTATAACTACTTTACTATTTAAATAAGATATTAATACTACTTAGCTTAGTTTAATAGTAATATTATAATTAGTTATTATTTCCTAGCTTATAATATTTCTCTTAGTATTAGAGTTAATTAGAGCCTTAATTAACTTCTAATTAAGATTATTAATTTTAATATAGATAAATAGTAAAGCTTACTATAAAGTTATTATATACCCTTTATTAAAGATATAGTTTATACTTAAGTTATAGATTATTAACTATAGAATATAGTTAAAAGTATTATTAAAGTCTAGGAGTAAGATTATCTTTATTATAACCTCTTTATCCTCTCCTTCTTTAATAACTAAATACTCTTTAGCCTTTACTAATATAGAATACTTTTCCTTATTTATAGAACTTTTACTATTTTTAATTATAATTATATTAATATTTATTATTACTAGAGTATTCTTAAAGACTTACTTAGAGGCCTCCTACTCCTTTAGAAAATATATAATAGCTATTAATACTTAGGATTACTTTATATTAACTAGTATTATAAGAACTACTTTTATTTTCTTAATTTACTTTATTATATTTAGAATTCTTTATAATAGTAATCTTCTAATTAAGGGATTATATTATATAACTTTAGTAGCTATTATACTTATTTTTTTTCTTAGTATCTTATTAACTAGTTAATACTTTAGATTACTCTTTACTTCTCCTCTTTTCTTACTAAAGATATCTTCTTACTAAAAGTCTTTAGTAGGTATACCTTTATAGTTATTACTAAGGTTCTTACCTTCTACTATATTATTAGATATATATAATTACTTCTTTAAATACCTTATTATATTAATAAAAGTAATAACTAAGGGTCTTATATTATTATCTAAAAAAATAATATTAGCTCTAAGTCCTTACTATACTTTTACTAATTATAGTATTTTTTACCTAGATAGTAGCTTATTCTAAGTATAATTAATATCCTTTTATTTACTAAGAGTAATATTTATCTAGGGGTTTAAGGCTCTTCTTAGTAATATAACTTATCTTTTAAACTTTAATATAAAGACTTTTAAAGCCTAAAGAACTATAAGCTTCTAAATTACTATTTTACCCTAAAGCTAGACTAATAAATAAGGTAGAATAAGGTATTCTTCTAGACCTCTAAGAGATAAAGTATAAGTATTTATATTATAAGTATAGAACTAAATAATAGTATTTATATTTATAAATTTATATTTATTTAGATAATACCTAGGGTAAAAGTAATATTAATATTTCTTCTTTATATTAGATCTTATAATATTAATATAAAGCTTTTACTCCTCTTCTTTATTATTACTTAACTTAATAACCTAATCTTTATCTTTAATAATAGTATTAACTTTTATTAGGTTCTATATAATAGCCTTAAGGAGCTCCTTATAATCTCTCTTTCTTATCTTATTTAACTCCTTATCTCTATTTAAGATAATAATTACTAGTCTCTTTATCTTTTTAATAACCTTAACTATCTCTAAGTTACTAGTAGGCTTAAGAGTATCTTATTAAGATACTAACCTTATATCCTTTACCTTCTTTATTATTTTACCCTTCTTTATTACCTAGACTTTCTAATTAGTAGTCTTCTTATATTTCTTATCTTATTTAAACTAGATATAATCTCTAATAAATTAGAAGATCTTCTAATATACCTCTTTATAAAGTAGGTTATTAAAACTTATTATATTAATATTATAATACTTACTTATACTAAGATAAACTCTTAATAATATAACTAACTATAAGTATCTAGACTACTTAACTATTATAAGAAGGTCTTTATTAACTAGGTTATAAAGATATTTATACTTAATAAGTTATTTACTAATTACTTAGTAGTTATTTATTAAGGGTATTTTATTATACTTAGTTAATCTAATTTAAGGGCTAAATCTTTTTTTAATATTATATTTAAAGAAATATTTAACTAACTTTACTTTTACTTTTATCTAATTATAACTAAAAATAAGGTACTTAACTTCCTCTAATATATAAATCTTTATTATCTTAAGTAACTCCTTATATCTAAAAAAGATTAAGATACTTTAAATATTAAGCTAGTTATTAAACTTCTTTAAGAAATTAGTAAAATTATTTTTATTAAACCTTTTCTTAAAGGTAATCTATAGCTAAAGATTTACCTAGATTAAGGTTATAAGGAGATCTTTATTATTAATAGAGTTTAAGAAGTTAATATTATACTTAGTAAAGTCCTTTCCTAATCCTCTACTAGCCTATCCTCTACTAAGGCTAATACTACCTACCTTCTTACCTTTTAAGGCTTATTTCTTCTTACCCTTCTTTACTTCTTCTCTTACTCCTTCTTTTATACTAATCCTCTCTATATTATTAGTTAAGTTATTTAGTAGATTAAAGATATCTTATATAGTAGTAAAGGCTAAGCCTTTATATAGGTTTAGTACTTTAGTATTATTAGATAATATAAATATAGTTATTATAAAAGAGTTAAAGAATAATTAGAAGATCTAATATAAACTAAAGTAAAGATAAAGATAATATCTTTTTAAATAACTTAATAGTTTATACTTAATTTACTTTATATTATAAGTTAAAGACTAAGAGTTTATTATCTTTTAAAAATAAGAAATACTTTTATCTTCCCTTTATAGTTATTAGTATTATAATTAATAGCTTCTTATATATTCTATTAGGTAATATCTTAGTCTTATTTTAATTTCTACCCTTAACTTATCTTTTAGTTCTTAGACTAAGATATACTTATAAGTTATTAGCCTAATATCCTAATACTATAAGATAATATAAGTTTACTAATAACTTAGGTATAAGATATATATTTATTAAGTCCTCTTAATTAGATTAGGGGATTACTTTATCTTAGAATAACTAAGGTAGCCTTAGGATATAATTATATTTACTACTAGTAACTAGGTCTTTTATAGTTACTAGCCTTATAGTCTCTTACTTAATATTATCTTTTTAGTCTATATTATCTTATTTCCTTCCCTAGTTTTAAACTCTTAATTTATATCTTATTTCTTAGTTAAATACTTCTATAAGTTATTAACCTAATACTTTAGTACTACTAGATAATTTAGATATTAAATATTTATAAATTATTAGCTTATTATTTCTTTTATCTATATCTTAGTTTAATAAATAAAGCTTATTTATAACTACTTAGTCTCTTAACTAATAAGCTTTTAGGTTAAACTATCTTTAGACTCTTTATTTATTAAGCTTTTTTAGTTTCCTTATTAAATTTCCTAAGATCTTATTATAATAGCTTACTAGTACTCTTAGTCTTTAATTAAGGGTATCCTAACCTTTAATAAGGTATCTCCCTACTATAACCTTTATTATAATAGATAGGGAGAACTACTAGAAAACCTATAATAATAAGATATTATATATAAGAGCCTTTATAGTCTATAATATAATAAAAGATTATTATCCCTCTAAGGGTTAATATATATATATAAAATAATTATAGTTAGCTTAATTAGAAGTATTAAATTATTAGAAATATAAAAATTATAAAAGAGAAAGATATAGTTATATCTAGCTTAAATATAGAAAAGTCACTATAAGAAGTAATATATAGTTAATAATTAAAAGAATACCTAAATAGGGTCTTAATTATAAGGTTAATATTAGAAATAAAATATAGAAAAGGTAAAAAAGTTATTTTTATTATTTTTAGGGGAGATATACTCTTTTATTAGTAATACTTATTATATAGTATACTATAGGGACTATTTTAGACCTAATATAACCCTCCTTATATAGTAATAAAAAATAAATAGTTATATAATAATAATATAATTAAGATAAGGAAAAAAAAAGATAAAATAAAAAGAAAGGAGGCTATAATAAGAAGAAGAACCTAAACCTATATAATAAGACTTAGATAATATAAATAAATTATAATATATATTAGAAATAAAATAACTAGCTCTTAACTCTAAATAAAAGAAGATATTCTTCTAAATCCTTCTTTACTATAGATACTAAAAAATATACTATTACTCTAGACTTATTCTTTCTTAGGCTTAGTATTATTAGCCTTTTCCTCCTTCTAGGTAGCCTTTTTTACCTCCTCTTTAGCCACTTTTTACTTTTCTTCCTTAGTAGCCTTCTTTAATCTTATTACTCTCCTTATAGCCTTTTTACTAGTAATCTCCTTTACCTTCTTAAGATCTTCTTCTTTAATCTTAATATAAGTATTAACTTATTCTTACTTACTAGTAGTAAGTTATAAGCTTATAATATAATATTTATTAATAATATTATAAACTCTTTATTAAATACTAACTTTAATTAACTTACTTAAGATAAAAAGAATAATTATATTAATAAGAGTTTTAAAATAAGTAATAAAAATAAAAGTAATAGTTAAAATTATATTAATTATTAGCTATAAAATATTTACTCTAATAGTATTATTTTTATCTATAATTATATAAGCTTTATTAAAGATAGTAATCTTTTTATCTCTTAGGTACTTAATAGGGACTAGGTAATAGATTAATAAAGTATATAGACTTTAGGTAGGAATATCTTTAGATTTACTAGTAGATTTTTAGCCTAATAAAATATCTTTTATATTCTTTTTAATTTACTACTTAATATTCTTATATACTTCTTTTAAATCTAAACCTTATTAGTCTTTCTTAATAATATTATTAGAATTATTAATAACTTACTTAATAATAATAATAAGCTTTATAGATATTTTTACCTTAGCTTTAGTTATTTTTTTTCTTATTTATTTTAGTATATTATTTTACTAATTAATCTTTTACTAAGAGGCTATAAAGTATTTTAAGCTTTAAGAGTAAAATAAACTAACTATTAAAGGGGATTATTATATAGAAGTAGGTTATCTTTATATAAGGGACTTAATACTTAAGACTCTTTTAAGCTTTAGACTAGGAGGTCTTATATTAAGTAAGAAAGTAGTTAAAGTCTTATTAAGGGCTTTACTAGCTATTTATATAAGGTTTAATAATATAAAACTAGATTACTCCTTAGGAATTTTTAAAGAAAGTACTATAAGATTCTTATTAAGTATAAGTCTTAACTAAAAAGTAATATTCTTAGGCTTTCTCTAAAGAGAGCTTTTAAATATAAAAATACTTATATTAAGAGTAATAGGAGTTTATAGGCGAAGCCTTTTAAGAGTAAGTATTTCTACTCCTTCCTCTTACTTAAGAGTATCTTATAAAAAGAGATTATTATCTTTATTAGGCCCTTTTTAACCTTCTTATAACTCTTCTTAACTATCTTAAAGCTTTTTATTTTCTTCTTTAAGGATATCTTCTAGTTTTTCTAACTCCTCTTAAGGTTATTAAAAAGTAAATCTATAAATAAATTTAATCTTACCTTTTATTATTTAATTTTAAAATAATATTATACTTACCTTTAGAGGATATATAAATATAAAGTCCTTTAAAGGTCTATCTTTTAAAGTATTAGTAAAGATATTAAATTAGCTATAAGGTTTACTAGTTAAAAAGAGAAAATATTAATTCTTTAGTATAAGCTAATTAAACTTATAAGAGACTAGGCTACTAAATATTATTTATAATAAATACTTAATTAAGTTTAAATTAATAATAAAGTAAATATTAAGCTTTAGAGGCTTTAATCTAAGATAAGCTTATTATATTTTAAGCTTATTTATTAGTATATTATATATAACTTTTTTCTAGAGATTAATATAAGTAGTCTTTAAGCTATAAAAAAAGCCTTAGTCTAGCTAAAGAAGATCTAAAAAGGCTTTTATTATTAGGAATAAAGCTTATTAACTATTAATAAAAAATACCTTTATATTATTTCTTATCTTCTTATTAGAATCTCCTTTAAGTAATTAGTATAAAGAAATACTAGAGTAGCCTTATAGTAGTAATATAGTATTAAAGACCACTAGGTAGCTATAAGACTAATTATCTTATTATTCTAAAATAAGAAGGTATATTAGTATAAAAAAAAATAGGAAATATATATTATTAAACTACTACCTAAAGGTAAGTATAATAGCTTTTACTCTTACTAGATAGTCTCCTAGGAATATATTAAGAAACTAGAGGATAATAGCCTTCTTATTAAATACTATTACTATTTAGTATTTTTTATTATAAAAACTTACTAAAGTAAAGAAATTAACTAAAAATACCTAGAATTAATATCTAAGTATTCCTTTTATCTTTATTATATTCTTACTTAAGAAATAAGAGAATAAGACTTTATATTATATAAATTCCTATTTAGGCTTAATATTATTATATACTTTATCTATCTTATAAATCTTTAAATAAAAAAAGCTTTAAATAATAAACTTATTATTAATAATAATAGTAATATTACTAAGTCCTTAAATAGTAATCTTTAAAGCGCTTAATAGTCTAGCGCCTTTTACTTAACTCTTATTTACTAGAGTACTATAAAGCTAAAAACACCTAGAGATATATTATAGTACTATAAAGCTAAAAACACCTAGAGATATATTATAGTTAGTTAATTAATAAAATATTAGGAAAATTTTTAAGAAGTTTAAATCTTTCTTAAATTTCTTACTTAGAGACTTCTTAATCTATCTTATTATTTAAAATAAGCTAGAACTCTAGCTAGTTATCTTATAGGTAGAAAATAAAAGGTATATATAAGTAACTCTTAGATATAAAAGCCTTAATATATTACTTTTCCTTAGGGAAATAATAACCTAGATCTTCTCCTTTTCTTTTTATAAAGACTATAATAACTTAACTTATTTTTAATAAAAACTCCTTCTTAAACGCCTCTTTAATAAAGTACCTTTTTAAATAATATATAAAAGAAAATAGTAGTAGTATTATAAAAAATAATAAAATAAAGAGAATAATAAAAAATAAAATAAAAGACTAAGGTAATACTTATACCCTTTTAAGAATATAATAATAAAAGAATAAAAAGGAAACTTAATAGTATATAAAGGCTCTTTTTAAGTCTTAGCTAGTAAAGATAATTATAATTAAGACTTTAAAGAAGATAATTAGGATAAAAGAGAGAAAGGGGAAGAAAAATATAAAGTAAGGAAAAATTATATATTAATATAAGTACTATAATTACTAAATTAATAATAAATAACTACTTATTAGAATTATTAATCTATAGTAGTTATACTAGCTATACTAGTTAATAGTATATTATTATAAATAAGTTATTATTCTTTTATAATATATAATTTTCCTTTTTTTAGAACCTTAATTATTTTTTTATTAATAAGAGTCTTCTCTCTCTCTTCTACTTCTTTTCTTTTCTTTATTATTATCTTAATTAATATATTATTATTACTTACCTTTTCTCTTACCCTCCTAGCTTTATCTATTATTATCTTATCTTAAGCTTTAAGTATAGTATACTTTTATATTCTTTTTTATTATAATAGTAAAGTAAGATCTCCTAGATATCCTCTTACTCTTCTTAGAAGAACTATCCTCTTCTTTTTTTAAAAGATATTACTCCTTAATATATACTAATAAGTCTTTATACTTAAAAGTTAGTAAAAAATAGATTTAATAAATAAGTAACCTTTACTTTTATCCTTTTTCTTATCTAATTAGTAATCTAGGCTATAAATACCTTTATTATTTTCCTTCTTAATAGTAAAGGTTATAATACTTATAACTTCCCCTTTTACTTTAAAGTTACTTTTAACCTAATAATAATAAAAAATCTAAAACTTATAATATAATTCTAGCTAGATTTTAACTCTCTTAATACTATTTTATAGGCTATAATTAAAGAATATATTTACCCTTCTAAAATATAAAGTATCTATATCTTAGTAAAAGTTAGTATAATTCTTAGTCTTATTTTTAGTATTATACTAGGTTATATAGATAAGATTAAAGTATTTTTAATCTAGATATATAGATAGTATAATCCTTATCTTTACTCTTATTATACCTTAGCCTTTATATCTAATATTACTTATCTTAACTACTATATTATATATCCCTTCTAAAACTATATTTCTCTTAATAATAAACTTAGTAGTACCTATAGTAACTATATCTAGTAGACTATAAGTAATAACTATAAATAGTATATCTTCTTATACTATTAAGTACCTCTTATTATTATATTAGATAAGGAATACTCTCTTTATAGTAATAGAGCTTCTACTAGCTCTATTTATACCCTTTATCTTACTTAACTTAATTAGGAGTTTACGCCTTATATTTACTACTAGCTATTCCTAAAGGCTAATAAAAAAATAATAGAAGATATTATCTAGTGGTAAATAGCTCTTCTTTTTAATAGGCCTAATAAGGCTCTAAAAAACGCCTAAGCTTTTAAATATTAAAATAAAATAAATTTTTTTTTTTTACTTAACCTAGATATTATAGTATCTAGATAGAAATTTAGATACTTTAGTTATCCTTTTAGTCCTATTACTATCCTCCTTATAAGTTTCTAATAATAGCTAGAAAGTTATAGTTTAAATAATAGCTTTATACTAATCTATATCTTCTTTTTATATTATAAGTACCTTAATAACTAACCCTCTTTACTTAAAACTAGGTTTTAAGGGTCTTTATTATAGTTATTAGTATCTTACTAGCTCCTAATTATCTTTTTTATTTTCCTCTTCTTCTAATATAAAGATACTCCCCTTATCTTTATTATTAGATTTTCTCTCCTTATCTAACTCTCTATCTTTAACTTTATAATATTATTAACCTTCTTTATCTTTCTAAAACTCCTTTAGTTAATTAGTAATATATATACTAAGTAATTTAATCTTATTTAAGGTAATAAGATAATAAGCTCTTATCTTATTATCTCTCTTATCTACTTTATAAGGGTCTTATTATTATATTTTAACCTTTACTTTATAAGAAAGATTATTATTTCTTATACTATTATAAGGTAGAACTAATACTTTAGGGCTTATAAGGTCTTTTTATATTTAAAACTTATTTTATCTATTAGTCCTTTTTACTAGTTTTTTTTAAAATACTAAAACTCTCTTTCTTATAAACTTAATATTATCTTAATACTTTAATAGAACTCTAACCCTTATAGTAAATAAAGAAGACTAGTTATATATATTATCTTAGTCTATAAGC
>JAEIJG010001512.1:0-10137 GCA_037289395.1 Beauveria scarabaeidicola
ACTTTTTATTATTATAAAAAGAAGCTATACTTATTAAAGTCTAGTATAATAATTTATTTTTAATCTACTAAGTAGAGGTTATTCCTTATAAAGACTCTACTAGAGGTATAATAGTATATACTACTAAGGATATTAAGGTTAAGTAAGGGTATTAGTAGTACTCCTTATATCTTAATAATAGACTATTCTTTTAGTTCTAATTTTAAGAGTACTATAAAGTAAGCTATTCCTTAGCCCTTAGGCCTAATAGTACCTCCTCTAATAATAATAGGTAGCCCTTTTCCTTTTAAAAATACTTTATAGCTAATAAAAACTTCTTTTAAGTTAATAATATAGTAAATAATACTAGTATTATAGAGTAAAGCGTTATATAGACTAGTTCCCTTTTTCTAAATATTATAGCTTATAATAAGTAAGGTAAAGGCTTTAAGGTATTCTAGTTCTAATAAAGATATAGTTTCTTTATTATTAGATAAGAGTTCTAATACTAAGTTATTATTAGAAAAGAGTTTTTTAATATAATAATCTTTAATTTAATATTTATTATTATTATTAAAAGAGTTAAAAATAAGATTAGTAATCTTATAAAGGTTAGATTTTAATATAAAGAAGCTATAACTTCTTAGGATAAAGACTATAGTAGCTTTTTCTTCTTTAGGTTATTTCTTCTTATTTTTATCTTTCTCTTTTTCTTTATTATCTTTTTTCTTCTTTTCTTTCTTTTCCTTCTTTTCTTTCTTTTCCTTCTTTTCCTTCTTTTCCTTTTTAAGGTCTTTTTTAGTCTTTTAATAACTAGTATAATAAGTATTAACTTTTATAACTAAAGATCCTTTTTCTTATTATTCTTTAAAAAGGTTAGCTATAAGGTATTAAAGGTTAAAAGTAATTAAAGTAATTCCCTAAGCTCTTAATACTCTAATTAAGGCTTATTAGTATTTTAACTATTAGTTAAAGGTACTACTAATAGCTTTTAGGTATTAGTTAACTTAGTTAATATTACTAATAATAACTCTAATAAGGTTTAGTTAGACTAGGTAGTTATTAAAGTTACTATTAAAAGCTTTAAGAATACCTTTATAAGAGTTAAAAAATAGATTATAGAAGTTATTATATAATTAAGATTATTAGATTTTAGTACTAGTATTATATTACTAAACTAGAAGGTTAAAGGCTTAATCTAATTTAGTATACTAGCTAATAGTAACTATAAGCCTTTTTATATAATTATTCCTTATTAGGAGTAGTAATATAACTTATTCTAAGTTATTAAAATCTTTTAATATTAATAGTTTTTTAAGAAAGGATATAATATTTATAACTCTTAGTTATATTTATAAAGCTTATTACTATAGGTTAAAGTTTTTAGGTCCCTTAAGCTTCTAAAGGTTTTAAAATCTATAGATTAATTTAACTAGTTCTTTAGTTATAGCTTTATTAATCTAAGAAGTAATAAGAGGTACTAGGGGTAGTAGTACTAGAGGAGTTAGAGTTAAGCTTATTATAGTAAATAGCTATTAAATTAATATAATAAGATTATTAATCTAAGTTAATAAGTTCTTAACTAGAGTTTATTATTACTAGAGTTTAGTTTAGATATTCTAAGTATTAAGTTCTTAAATAGCTAAGATAAAGGTAAAGGTATTATTACTTTCTCTAGCTAGTTACTTAAATTAATAATCTATTTTATTAGAATATTAGTAGTAAAGCTAATAGAGAGTATAGATAATATAGTAGTATATCTATTTAAAGATTTTAGTTTTTAAAAGATATAGTAATATTACTTATCTCTTTTTATAGATAATATAATAGTATATCTATATTATAAATAACGTAGTAGTATTATCTACTAAAGGTCTATCTTAGTATTTCTCTATAAAAAGAATCTCTTTTCTAGAAGTCTATTTATACCTTTTAGGCTTATAACCTATTATAATTATAAGTAGGTATATAAAAGTAAGATTATAGGTAGAGATAGATTTAAATAAAAGAGAGTAATATAAAGAAGTAGTTAATAAAAGACTATATTATTAACTTTATTATTTTATCTTCTATTTAAGAAGAATTATAGTTATTTATAAAGAAAAAGAGATAAAAGTAATACTTAGAAAAAACTCTATTAAATCTAGAATCCTCCTCTTATATCTTACTATATATAAGATATTAGCTAATATAGTTACCTCTTAAGTTTTAGTATAGCCTTAGTGTAGTTTTAGCTATTTTAGTAGCCCTAGTAGCCCTATAGGGGCTATGATAGCCCCCTAGTAGGTTTAGTGGTCTTATTATAGTTTTAGCGCCCCCTTAGCGCCTTTAGTAGCTTTACAGAGGTCTCTAATAACACTACTAAACTTAGTAGTTTGTGTAGAGTCCCTGTAGATAACCTACTTTTAATAAATATCTTAATTATAAAGATAATTACCTAGTATAATCCTAAGACTACTTTATTATAAAGTAATACTAGGGTTATACTTAAGAGGTATATTACTTTTAATTAATAGAGTTTAAGAGTTATTACCTTAGGGAAGAAAGACACCTAAGGTCCCTAAGGGCGTTATTACCCCTAAAGAGAGCTAAGAGTATATAGTATCTAAGAGGGTAGCCCCTAGGTCTCTCCTCCTTAGCCCTAATCTAAAGACCTTTCTTAGTATAGACTAATATACTAAATTTTAATTTTACTAACTTTAGAATAAGGTCTATAGGCCTAGGGTTATTAGTTAAGATTCTATAATATAAAACCCCTATACTTATTATAAATAAAAACTAACTATAATAAATATTATTATTAGCCTTAATACTTATAATCTAATTATAAAGTAAATTATTACTCTTATTACTTTTATTATTACTAATAGTCTTAAAACTAACCTAAAATATAATTATAACTAAATTAGCCTAGCTTAGATAATTAAATAAAGATTCTCTTATAGAATATTTATAAAGATAATAATAATATCTAGCTAGCCTTTTATTAAGAGGATAGTCTAGATATTATTATAATTTAAGAGGTATTACTAAGTAGCCCCCTACTTACCCCCTCCTTAGCTCTATACTAGCGCCTATAGGGGGGGGGTAGGTAATAACTTATATTTATAAGAGGGTTAATAGAGTATTATAAGAGGTAATAGTTAAAAAGGATATATACTATATTAAATTCCTTAATAACCCCTTTATTTTTATAAGTATTTACTCTAAGCTAGAGGTAAACTTATATAAACTCTTAAGTAAAATCTTATTAGAAGGGGAGATCTTATATATAATAGTAAAAGACTTTAATTTTTATTACCTCTCTTAGGATCTTTATAATAAAAAGTCTTTATTTATAAATAATATAATTAAGGCCCTTACTTATATTAGAACTATATTAGTTATACCCTTAGAGATAATAATATAATATTATTATAATTATTATATAAGTACCTTAAACCTCTTTTAAGCCTCCTTAGTACTAAAAGGTAAATATATAATACTAGATTAGAATTTAACTAAGTCTAATTATATCTTATAGTTATTAAAGCTCTAAGCTTATAAGTTAGAGGGAAATAAGCTAATAAAGAAATAAAAAAAGATTAATATTAGTCTTACCTTAGCTAAGGTAATAGCTTAACTCTTAGCTATAACTAAACTACTAATAATAAGACCTTTAAAGGTAAAAGTAATATATAAGTAACTTATACTAATAATAGAAGATATTATCCTTAGGGCTATCTTTATAGTAAGCCCCCCTTAGACTAAGAGGCTAAAGTAGTAGAACTAAAAAACTAGTTAGGTAGTTACTAAGATAAAGAGGACTTAGAGGTAAGTATAAAGGTTAAGAAATAAAGTAAACTAGGAGGTTATATATAAAATAAGAAAGGCCTAGTCCTAGGCCTTAGCTAAGGTATAAAAGATAGCCTAGAGGATATACCTTAACTTATTAGGTAATATACTAATATTATAAAAGTAATATAAGTAAATAAAGAGGTTTATAATAAGATATATAGTTAATATAATCCTAGAGCTAGCCTACCTAAGTTATAATACCCTAATATAGTTAAAGGAAGAGAAGGTAGAGGTTCTAGCCTAAAAGTTCTTTCTAGCCCTAGTAATTATTAGTCTTAAGCCTAAGTATAATATAACCCTAGTCTATAAGCTAGATACCCCTAAACTCTTATAAGATAAAATAAAAATACTTATAAAAGTTATAATAGATAAAGTTAAAGATATACTTAAAGGCTATATAGCCTAGAACGCCCTAGGTCTAGATAGAGTCCTATATAGGCTCCTAAAGGCCCTAAGCCCCCCCTATATAAAATACTAGTAAAGCTCTTTAATATATTACTATAGTCTAGATATTACCTAGCCTAGTACTAAGCTAGCTCTACTATAGTCCTCTAAAAGCCTAAGAAGACCCTAAATAACCTCTAGATAATAGGAGGATAGTAACTAATAACCCTCTTTAATATAATAAGTAAACTATTTAAGAAGATTCTTATTACTTATATTATAACTATAGTAGAGATATACTAGCTCCTTCCTAAGGGTTAGATAAGGAATTAAAAGTATAGGTTAATAAAAATAGTAATTATAATAGTTATTAAGCTAGTTTATATAACTTAAGCCTAAAGTAAGGTTATATTACTTCTCTAGCTAGATATAACTAGAGTTTTTAATAATATTAACTATAAACTACTTATTTAAGAGTTTTACTAGTTAGGTTACTTAGAGAAGATCTTTAACCTTATTTAATCCTTCCTTAATAAGAAAATAAACTAGCTTTAGATTAATAGTAATATAATAAGAAAAAAAGTAGTCTAGTATAAAGTCCCTTAAAGCTTATTATTATCCTTAATCCTTTTTATCCTCTTTATAAGCTTATTATATAAAGCCCTTAAGATAGCCCTAGGTTTATATATAATTAACTTTATAGATAATATAAACTTACTATATATAAAGAAAAATTATAATAAAACTAAGTCTTAGCTAGAAAATATTTAGACTATATATAAAGACTAAGTAAGAACCTATTAACTAAGTTTCTTTATATTAAAGTTTAAGTTATTATACTTCTAATATAAATAAGCCTTAGATCTAAGCCCCTTTATACTTAAAGGTAAAATAATAAAGTTATTAATAAATATATACCTCCTTAGAGTAATACTATTATTAAGGTTAGAATAGTAAAAGTAAGTTAAGTTTATATTAAAGAAGGTCTAGTTTATACTTTAAGTCTTATAGCTAATAATAAGAAAGTTATAAGGCCTAAGGGTTAAGGAAGTAAAGGATATTTATCTTTAGGGAATTTATTTAATTATATTATTTAAAATAATAATATAATATAACCTTATAGCTAGCCTTATATAAGGCTTAATTAGACCCCTCTAAGAGTTATAAATAAGGTACTTAAGGGTAATTAGAGGAGTCTTTAAGGCTACCCTTACTTATTATATAAAGATAAAGCTTAGTATACTACTAGTAAATATTTACTTAATAATATAGAAGAGTAAAACCCTTAACTAATAAGAAGCTAATAAAACTATAGCTTAGCTCTAGTATACTATTATATAAGTATTATCCCTAGTCTTACTTTACTAAAGTAATAGTAAATAAATCTTATTATTAATAAAAGACCTTTACTAGAACTTACTAAAGATAAATAGAGGGGTATTAGAGAGGGATTAATATATATTTAAGGCTTAGGCTAATTAGATATAGAAAGTAAAGTAAAAATATAAGGAGACTAAGAGCTAGAGGTAAATAAGATAGTTTACTTTATTCTTAGTTTATAAACTCTTATAAGCTAGATATAAGGCTAGGGTAACTTTACTTCTTTACTTACTAAGGTATATTAGCTTTATTATAATATAGCTATAGATAAAAAAGATTAGGCTAAATACTTTTTTCTATAAGTAATAAGTACTTAGGTATAATATAAGAATATATTAGTATAAATATAAAGTAAAAGATATTTATTATATATTTCTTTAGTATAAACTTATAAGTTAAGACTATAATTAGTATTATACCTTTATTATAATATTATTAAAAGACTAAAGAGATATACTTTATATACTTAATTATATAATTAAAAGTAAGAAAATAGTAAAATAAGTATATAACCTATAAAGGCTAACTTATATAAATATTAGACTTAGGGTAGATCTAGGATAAGATAGATATAGAGTAAGTATAGAGTAGATAGGGAGGAGCTAAGGCCTAATAAAGAGGACGCCCCCCCCCTAAGGGGGGTAAAATAAAAAATAATTAGGAAGAGGGGCCTTACTAGCCTTTACTAGGAACTAATATATAACTAGAGTTAAATAAAGAAGTAAGGGTTTTCCTCTAAAGAGTTTAGTTTTTCTCTTACTTATAAAAATAGTAAGACTAAATAAGTATATATAAGCCTAATTAGTATAATTTAATAATAATTATATTAGGCTTATAAATAGCTTCCTCCTTATTAATACTTAATAAATATATAACTTATATATATAATAGATTTCTCTTAGAATAGCTTTTTTTTATAATATATCTAATTCTCTTACCTTTTACTTATTATTCTTATTAATTACCCTACTATATATCACTTAGGTATAGCCTTTTCCCTATAGGCTCTTAATAGGCGCGTAGCTTAGCTTTATAGCTATATCCTCCCCTATTATACACGGACCCCCACTATCTTATAATGCTAAGGTTCCTAGCTCCCTAGCCTCACAGGCTTATAGCTATATTCTCTTATTTATAACGCGGCTATGCCGTGATATATATAGTGGGAGTACTAGCCGTTAATTAATAATAAGCGTTATACTAAAGAGCTTATATTTTTAGTATATTAATTAAAGAATTAGAGCTATTTAAAGCTAATCTTATTATTTAAATAACTAGATTCTATAACCGCGATTATAATATTATCTAGGAGCTCTTTAACTTTATACTATAGGCCTAAATATATCTTAGTTTATATTATAAGGAAAGGCACTTTAATAAAGTCCCCTCTAACTAAAATTACTTTAATAGAGGTCGCTAATTCTCTATTAGAAGATATACCTTTATAAGAGGACTTTTTATCCTATAAGCTTATAATATAAGTGCCCTAAGTACCCCTAATTTAAAAACCTATCTTATCTATATTTTAGATATAGTTAGTAATTATACCCTTCTTTATAATAGCTTACTAAAGCTTTATAAAATATTTTTTAATTAAGTATTATTTCTTAATATTTTATTTTATAAAATCTTAAATTTTACCCTAAAAGATATTAAGTCTATAGTATTTAATAAAGTTATTAACCTAATATAGTCTAATAAAGTTAGGCTTAGGATTTTAGCTAGAAGTATATTCTTTAATTAATATATTAGTTATAGTTATTATTTATAATTTTTATACTAAAAGATTTAGATTATTAAAGTATATTATTATATTATAAATTACCTCTTCTTTAGATTATTTAAGCTTATAATTTAATAAATAGTATTTTTAGTATAGCCTAATACTATTTATATATTACTATATTATAATATATAAAATATAGAATTCTTAGGTAGTATATTTAAGAGTATTACTATTTATATAGAATGATTTTACTATTTATATAGATGATTTATAAGTAGAAATTTTCCTACTAGCGTAGTACCTAATTTCTAGTATATCCCCTACTAAAATAGAAGTACCTTTATAGCGCCGCCTTTTTTCTAAAGCTTATTTACTTTCTACCCCTAACACTATTTTTACCTCCTTTTCTACTAAATAATAACTTAAATTCCGCCGCCACCATCGCCGCCGCTATCGCCGCCGTTAATTAGAAGATACTAGTACTAGCGGCGTAGATAGTAGAGGAAATAGCCTCACTATTAATTCCATTAGAATTAGTGCCTTAATAGGCTAAATTATAGCTATTAGGATAATTAAGTTAATAGAGTACACGGGTAATATGTTTAAGTGTGTGTCATATGAGAATATAGGCAGAATAGGCTAGAAGAATTGTTAATCTAGCTCTAATATATATATAATCGTTAAAAACAGCGAAAATACGTTTTTTAAGTAAATTAGCGAGTATTAAGAGCTTTAATTAGCGGCGGCGGTAGCGGCGGTAGTAAGTGTATATTATAGTAAATAGGTAGAAAAAATAAAATATAGTATTATTTTTAAAGATACTTATAATTTATATATAATTTACCTATAAATAGATATACCTTTAAAAATCTACTAGTGCTACTTATAAATCACCTATATAAATAGTAAAATCGTTCTATATAAATAGTAATACTTATATTTAATTAAATAATTAAGATTTTTCCTTAAGAAAGATAAATAATTATTAATATAATCTTCTTTATATTAAGCTAAAGAATTTATTTTTAGTAGAATTAACGCGTGTTAAAGTTAACGCGTTAAAAAAAGGTGGCCGCGGGTGTATGGTGGCCGCCACTGTATACAGCACCCAATAGCGAATGCGGTGGGTGCGTGGCACGTGTATAGCGGAACCTGCAATAGTTCTCAGCATCTGTTGCATGCGGTGGGCATGCTAGCAGCAGTCGCAACGAGAAAAGAAAGGTGGCTACTTCTAGCCAAAAATGGCACCGGCTAATAGTTTTTCCTCGTCGCCAGCAATGCCGAGTACGATCGTACGATCAATGCTAGCTCCTGACAGCTAATGAGGATTTCCATGCCAACTAGCAAGGTAGTAGCAAAATGGAAGCTATCGTTTCCACATCAGAGGTTTCACTTGATGGAAAAGTGCGTCGACGAGGAGGCCGTCGCTACCGTCACGAGGCTCCCGCACGCCTCTACTGGCCTCTGACAGGCGTCTTTCCTGCTGGCATATCCGTGATGAAGTCCCCTCAAAGCGGCCTGGACGAGCTCGAATCCTTTCAGAAGCCCGATGGCACCTGGCATGAAGTTGCATCATTACCTCTGACTGAACCTCCAGTCTCCTCTGTCGAGACTTCCCTCCGCTTCCTGAACGAGTGGGAACGCAACTGGACAGAACGGCACGGGAGGTGGTGTAAGACGGCCGAGTATGTTACATACGGGGAACTTTGTGACGAGGATCGACCTTACGCGAGTGAGATGAAGGAGGATGGTAGCTGGGAGGAGGACTCAGATACAGAGTTTCTCAACAGATGCTGTAGTCAAGGTCGGCCAATGCACTGGCGTGGGCTAAGCATACGCGTTGACGCTTCCACGGAGAAAGGCTTTGTTACTGTATATGACTACGTTTCTGGTATGTCTGCGGTTTGATCTATAAAATGCTATAATTATTTTCTAACTAACAATATAGCCGTACATCCATGGCTTATGAGTCTACGCGAGCACCTTATAGAAGCTAAGCTTGACGATCTAGAATGCGCCTGTTGCGTGCCGGAAGAGGCTCACGCCAGCACATGGATAGTTAATGCCGGATACGCGCCAACAATCGACATTGAAATCGAAAGTCAGTGGCTGGAACGGTTTCAGCCACCTCTACCAATAAGCCCAGAACGCATAAAAAGACTCCGAGCTACACGGCGGCTTTTCGATTAGAGTCGGTCTTGCTCCTTTACTTCGATTAAAGGGCTAGATTGCAAGACGCAGTGTTTCAAAGTTTCTTAATTGCAGTCGACAGGAAGTTTTCGATACCTACCGTGAGGGTTGGGGAAGGAAGGCAGTAATGTTGCGACGGAAGTTGCCACATAGGCAAAACGCTTCTGTACTGAGCCAAGAGAGATACCTTTATCCGAAAAAACTGACGGAGGTCCTGACAGGAAACATACTGGTCTTACAGGATACATAGCCTCCGTTATACTATCACAGCCTCTGATAAAATACCGAGGCTCCGACAGCTATTAACATAATACAAAGGCTTCAACAGCTATTAAATTAACTACCAAACCAAACCGTTATAGGTGTCGCGGGTTTCTAACATAGTAATTTTCGTGGGGTGTATTCTGGCTGCTGCCTAGAGAGCCAGAAATAGCGGTTCTAATATACCCCGCTACACGTGCCACGCACCCACCGCATTCGCTATTGGGTGCTGGATACAGTGGCGGCCACCATACACTCGCGGCCAGCTATATAATAGTATAAGAGGTATTATATTAAATAAAAATAGAACTAAAGGAGCTAAAATTATAAATTAAATATAATAAAATCTATAAATAGATAAGGTTTCTATATATTAAATA
>JAEIJG010001513.1:0-10135 GCA_037289395.1 Beauveria scarabaeidicola
GTCTTAAAGTAATATCTTTCTTAATAGTTATTATAGATTAATAAGATAATCTTAATAATCTTAAGGATCTTAAAGATATTTAGCTTAACCCTTATATAAGTAACTTATTATACTATTTATAATTATTATTTTTTTATCTTATTAAAAGAGTTTATTTTATTTAGTAACTTTAGATAAAATATTTATAATCTTAATACCTAATTCTTTATAAATATAAACTCCTTTTACTTATAATATATTTCTAATTACTATTTAGATCTCTTTATTTATATTATTAAAAATTTCCTTTAGCTAGTCTAAATAGGTTAATTAGAAGTATTTATATATAGTTACTAATATATTTATTACTAGGTTATTTTTATAATAGTTAATTAAATATACCTTTATATTATTAATTTCTCTTAAGTATTATTTTAAGTTATTATAGGTATTTAATATCTTTAAAGGGTATAAGGCTTTATCTATTATATACTAGAATTAGTATATTATAGTATTAGTTACTAATTACTAAAGGCTCTTAGCTCTAACTTTACCTTTTAAGATAAGGGTTTCTAATAGTTTATTTATTATTACTTTTATTCTTAGTTAAGAGGCTAATAAGGTTAGTATTAGAACTTATTATTTTTATTTAATTAGCTTTTATAGTTATATATTATTATCTTAATATATATTTTATCTTCTTAATTTATAAGACACTAATTTATTAAGAAGTACTATATAATAGTATTATAATTATATTAGATAATAAGAAGAGAAGGTATTAGGCTTCCCTTTCTAATTTATATAATATTAATTTATTAAAAAAGGGGTACTATTTAATCTCTTTAGTTAATATAAGCTAAGGACTAGTTACTTCCTATATATCTCTTCTATAGCCTTATTAGTCTATAGTTAGTCCTTAAGGATAATTACTAATTAGTATTAGAATAGGGTAGGTTTTAGTGGTCTTAATTAAGTAATATAAAAAAGGTTCTATTTATATATAATTAAGGCTATTTATAATTAAGTTACTATAGTCTCTATAGCTTATAAGTAAAGTAGGGCGAATTAGCTCTTCTAAGGTATAACTAGCTATTACTTAAGGCACCTATATAATTAGCCGCTTAAGCTAGTGCTTTAAGTGATAAATTCTTTTAAAGAGAAAAAGTCTTAATCTTCTCTTTATTAAAAATCCTTTTTTTTCTATATACTTATACTTTAAGTCTTATCTTTTTATTTAAAATAGACTTATTTTATACTCTTTAGCTTATCTCTTATTAAAGAGATAAGCTATATATAAATAATATATTTTTATTTTTATTTTATAAAATTATAACTATTAAGATCTTTTATTCTTTAATTATTATTAATTCTATAATAACTTACTTTTACTTATTTATTACCTCCTTTAAGGATTCTATTACCTTTCTTATAGTAATTAAGACTTTATATAAGTATTAAAAAAAAGCACCTAAGAAGATTTTACTTAAATTTAAAGAGTATAAAGATAAATTCCCTAAAGATACTCTTAAGCTAGTTAATAATCCTAGCCTTTTAGCTATACCTCTACCTCCTCTACTACTATTACTAAAAGTAATATTATAAGGTAAATCTCTAATACTAAAGTATCTTAAGGCTTTACTTATAAAGTAATTATATATTTAGGGGGCTACTTATAAGGTCTTATATCTACTATATATATAAGTACTTTTAAATAATCTAGTATTAGATAGTATTTATTTTAACTACTTAGATCCTAATAAGGTAGTTAGTACTAAGAGATATATATACTATTATAATATATAGATATATACTCTAGTATTAGAATTTTTATACTTTCTTATACCTAGTCTTTATACTAGTAAACTTATTTATAAGGTAAAAGAACCTAATTATTAAACTAATAAAAATATTCCTAAGGAGGTAAAAGAGCTTAAAAAAGGTTAGGTAAAGGTATATATAAACTTTAAATTTATATTAGAGTTAGTAGTTAAGAATAAATTTAATAATTTAATTATTATTAAGAAAGAAGAATATATTAATTTAAAGAAAAAGGTTATTTTATTAGAGATATTTTAGGATATTTTATATAATTAATTCTTTTTTATATAGTTTTTATTATTTTACTTAATACTATTAATAAATATTATAATAAAGAATTAATTTCCTTTTCTCTATTAATAATACTAATTATATCTTTAAAGTAAATAAATACTAGTAATAATAGATTCTTTATTAATCTATTAGCTAGTATTTATTTAGTTAGAAGATACTTAATATTAAATAATCCTCTTTAATATTCTTATTAGAGTTATAAATATTATATATTAATATACTATAGCTTAGTATCTATTTATTAATTCTTATTTATAATTAAATAAATTATCTACTAGTTATTATAAAAGATATTATAAGGGACTTTTAGCTTAAGTTATATTTACTTAAAGAAACGCTTAAGAGTAATTATCTCCTTTACTATATATTAGAGTAATAATAATTCTACTTCTATAGTTAAAGTAATAATTATTAATTATCTTATTACTTTTTAGATAATAAGACTACTAAAAAGAATTATAATATATCCCTAGCTAGACTTCCTTATATCTAAATTATCCCTATATAAAGTATTACTTACTATTTATAGTAATACTACTTTATTATTACTATTATATCTAAGGTAATAATAATAGGTGTTATATAAGTACTATAATACTTATTTTATTATTATAAAATACTCTTATAATAGATTTATTAAATACTAGGATAGTATTAATACTATAAAAGTAATATCTATTCTTATAATAATTAACGTATATAGAATTAACCTAATTATTTCTTAATAGAGCTTAATTTACTTTATAGTCACTTATTTAGTATTCTTTCTTAATTAAAATAAGGGTAATAACTTTTATATATAATTAGTCTTTATAATACTAAATTTAGTTATAATCTTTTTAATATATAACTTATAGGATAGTAGAACTTATCTTTTTTTCTTATCTTAAATAATTTATACTCTAAGGAACTATTTAGCGTCGCTTATATTATAGAGTATTGCTATTTGTACGGATCGATTTTGCTATTTATATGGATGATTTATAAGTAGCACTAGTGGATTTTTAAAGGTATATCTATTTATAGGTAAATTATATATAAATTATAAGTATCTTTAAAAATAGTACTATATTTTATTTTTTCTGCCTATCTGCTATAATGCCTACTCGCCGCTGCTGCCGCCGCTACCTCTTATAGAGGCTCTTAATACTTACTAATTCGCTTAAAAAACGCATTTTTATTAATTCTAAGAGTTATATATATAATAGGCTAGATAAAGGTTCTTCTAGGCTAATAATAGCTACTTTATCTAGCCTATTCTACCTATATTCTTATATAACGCACGCTTAAACGTATTACCTACGTGCTCTATTAACTTAATTATCCTAATAGCTATAATTTAGCCTATTAAGGCACTAATTCTAATAGGATTAATAGTAAGGCTATTTCCTCTACCGTCTACACTACTAGCACTAGTATCTTCTAGTTAATAGCCACGTAAGGCCTACTATAGAGGTTCTAAATAATATTAGGATATTATATTTAGCGGAGGGGTTTATTAATATCCTATTATAAGATTAGTTATTAAATTAGGCTAAAAGAAGTAGAATTCTTACTAGAGGCTATTATAACTACTAATAGGTATATATTATATCTTAACTAACTATATTATTAGTTAGAATTATTTATTAAAGTTAGTATATATAAGGTAGCCTATAGTAATTTATATATTAGTACTAAATTCTAGCTAGAGATAAGCGTTAGTAAGGATTATAAGGGTGCTTAAGTAATATAGTAGCCTTATTATATTCTTATATAAGAAGTATAAGGGTAGTATATAATACTATATTTATAACCTCACTAAGCTACTTTTAAGTAAAGTCCTTTATCTAATAATAGGCTATAATAGTAGCTTTTAAGTAATAATCTTATTCTTTTTATTTAATAACCTATATAAGGTAGTTATATAAGTATAATAGGTTACCTATTCTAGTAACTAGATAGGTCTTAATATCTTTATATAAGGTCTTAGTAGGAGAATTAGTGTGCTAACTAAAATTCTAGTAGTCTTTAATTAGGTATTTAGCCTATTAATACCTTATTAGAAGGTGCTTTCTTTTAATATATTATAGGGTCTATTTTTACTTCTAGAATTAGGTTTATATTACCTTCTAGGCCTCCTTAAAATTAGCTTTAGTTAGTGCCTAAACTACCCTTTTCTAAGCCGCTAATATACCTACTTTATTATAGGGGGTTCTAGACGTTATTATATATTAATTTCTAAGGCTAGTAATAACTTTAGCTTTATCTTATTTAGGGTTATTATTATTATTATCTAATTTAACCTATTAGGTATTAATTTTTACTTAAACGTTATTATTAATATAGAATATATAAAGTTATTACTAGATATCTAGCTAGATCTTTACTAGGGCTTTTTTAAGTGTGGTTTTATTATTAGTAATAATAATAGTAGGTTAAGAGATTTTAAGGTCTTATTAGAATTCCTTAAGCTAGTTAATTAACCACTTATAACCCTTATAGGTCTCTATATTAATAAGGCCCTAGTAGAAATTAATAATAGAATTCTAATTAGTTAAGCTAGTGACTTAGAATAGGTATATTTTAAAGTAATTAGTCTTATAGGTATTATTAAGTCTAATAATATAATAAAAACGCTATTATATTTCCTAGTACTAAGAATAGGTCTAAAATATAACTATTAGAGTGTTTTTATTATATTTAATAATATACTAATAGTTATTATACTATAAGATCTAAATCTATTACTAGGTTAAAGTTAGGCTATTTAATATCTCTAATTTAATCTTCTAGTAGTTATTATAGATGTCTTTATTAATAAAGAGAGGTATTAGCTTAGGGTAGGTCTTATAGAGGATATCCCCTAATTTATAGGCTAGTAGTACCTTAAGGCTTAATAGACTCCTCTTAAGCCTTAATTAATTAAGTGTTTAGTAGTAAAGAATTAGGTGGTAAGATAAGTAGAGGGAGGTAGGATAATTATACGCGCTATAGGCGATCTTATATGTCTACTAGCCACTAAGGGATTTATTTAACTTAGTGTTAATTTTAAAGGGGTAATTAACCTTTTAAGAGCTATACCTTTAAAGCCCTAAAGCCTATAAGGCCTAGCGAGGCCCCTTATTATAGAGAATTTAGTAGTAGGTGGTTATATAGGTGCTATTAAGTTACTACTTTCTAGAAGAGTTACTTTTAATAATAGTAGCGCTATTAGAATAATAAAAATTCTATAAATAAGCTATAAGCTTATTAAGAGAGCTAAATAGTAGTAGTAGTAATAGTAGCGGCGGAATTAGAGCCTTATTATAATATTATAGTATTATTATTTAAGAGAAAAGGAGTAAAAAATAATATTAAGGGTAAAAAGTAAATAAGCTTAAGGAAAAAAGCGCTAGACTATATAGGTACTTCTATTTTAGTAGGTGATATACTAAGAATTAGGTACTACGCTAGTAGGGAAATTTCTACTTATAAATCATCTATATAAATAGCAAAATCAATCCGTATAAATAGCAATACTTATATTATATATTTTATATTTATATAATAATCTATAGATAATTTTTTCTTTTCTAGCCTTAGCTTACTTATTTTTTTTACTAAGTATTATAATATTATTAATAAAGAATAATATATATATATCTCTCTCTTTTAAGTAAAATAAGTATAGTTCTTTTAGATAGTAAATTAACTTAAGATCTAAAAATATCTTTATAAGCTTAAGGTACTATAGAAGAGGTAAATCTCTTAATTTATAAAGGGCTTAGTTTAATTTTATTATATATATTAAATATAATATATATCTTAGAGGTAATTAGTAAATAACTTTATCTACTATATTCTTTTATTTAGTATTTAAAAAGGTATTTATAATATTAAATTAATATAAATTAAGGTTATATTTCACTATTAGGGCTATACTAATTTAGAAGGTCTTTATAATAAGAGTAGTAGTATATATACTATCCTCTTCTATCTTATCCTAGAGGTCTCCTCTAATTATAATTTAGGCTTTATATTTTACTAGTATCTCTTAGGAGTTAAATTTATATATAAATACCTATTTAAGTAGTATTATATACCCTATATTAGCTAATTAACACTTAATAGTCTAGGTTTTTATTACCTCTAAAGCGTAAAGTTCTTATATAATAACCTTTAAGAAATCTTACTCTATTAAGTACTCTTTAAGTTCCTTTTAATTCCTTAGAGGTAATACTAGATTATCTATATATAATCTTCTATAGTTAGGTTTTTTAGGATCTTATTTTTATATAGGACTAGAAGTATTATCTTAAAAGCTATATAGTATTACTAAGAATAATATCTTTAATTCTTCTAGTTTAAAAGTCTACTAAGTCTCCTAGGGATTAATTAGGATATTTTCTTCTTTATATATACTTTTAATATTTAAGAATATAATAAAAGATTATTTTTCTTTTATTCTTTTCTAAGATAATTCTTATCTCTTTTTATATTTTCTCTTAATTCTCTTACTTTATTATATATCTAGAATATCTAATAATATCTTTAAGTTAGTATCTAATTTAATAAATATAGTCTTAAGTAAGATTATTTCTTTAGTTTATATTTATAAAGAGGAATCTTCTTAATCTTAAGGAGTAACCTTAGATCCTTCTTAACTATTAATAAGCGTTATCTAATATAGACTTATATTAGGAATTATTTCTATATTTTAGGCCCTAATTTCCTTAGGTGTATCTAGTCTTACTACTAGCTTAAGAGCTTTTACTACCCCTAAGGCTAGATTTTCCTATAAACTATAAATATTTAGTACTAATCTATCCTTATATAGGAATTATTATTAATTTTCTACTATTAAATTTTCTATATCTTTAGATTTACTTATTTTATAACTCTCTAGCTTTTAAGTTAGTATTATTACTTAATCTTTATCTTAATAATAAGAATTTTAAGAGTCTAAATTATTATTTTAGTCTTATATTAAGTCTATTTTTATTATATATATTAACTTATTAAGTTATAGTATAATCTATATTAGTACTATAGGTCTTATAGTAGTCTATATTAGTATATCCCTAAGTGTTTTTATAGTAGATTTTATTATAGTAGATTTTACCCCTAAGCTAAGGCTTAGTATATCTATCTTAATATTAGTTTAGTACTTAATATTACTATTCTTATCTTAGTCTTCTATTTCTTCTTATCTTATTAGTAAAGTGTATTTTAAGCTAATTTCTATAGTTAGATAAGGAATATTAGGGAGGTCTTTATAAATTACTTTTTATATTACTTTATCTATCTTACTTTTAATAATTAGATTTTTATACTCTATTTTTAGATTAAAGAATATAGTCTTATTAAAGCTAATATTTTTTATTATAAAAACACACTTAAGTTAAGGAACTTATATTTAATAAAGGTTTAATACTATATAACTAACTAAATAACTAATATATTCTCTAAGGCTTATTTTAAATTCTTATTAGTTAATCCCTTTTTCTTAATCTTTTTTAAGAATATATATATAATATTTATATATATATTATCTTTTAATATTAATAGAATTACTTATTATACGCTTAGTGCCTTATCTTTACTCTTATATCTATTTCTAAAGCTTTTATAATAAGGATAGATACTAATTTCTCTATCTTAGACTATTTTATAGTAGATATATAGCTATTTTTACTACTTCTAACTATAGATTATTAGGTAAATTTACGCCTATAATTAAATAAAGTATAGTCTTTATTATAGATCTTCTAGCTCTTTTATTTATTTTATTTAGCTTATAGATATCTAGAGGACTTAGTTTTATCTTAATTCTTTAATTTTATAACTAATTTATATATAATATAACTCTTCTATCTAAAATAAGTCTTAGTTTATTATTATATTTTAGGATTTATATATTTAGGTTAAATTATCTTTTAATCTATAATATAAATTTCTTAATTATTAGAAAGAGTATTATAGAATTCTTTAATAGTATTAGAATTAAGTAAATTAGTCTTATATATTTATCCTTAATAATAAATAAATATTTTATATTATTAAAGCTTATTAGGTACTCCTATAGGTCTTATCTAATCCACTTAAATAGTTAAGTTAAGACTATATTATTTATTTCTCTAGAGATAATATTCTATACTAGTAATTAGTTATAGATTTTATATTCTTATTATTAAATACCTAGAATTTAGGAACTAAATATATATTTTAGTAGTTTTTTAAGAGTATCTTTACTAAGATAACCTAATTATAGGTACTAAAGATAGGCCTTATCTTAATAAGGTAACCTTACTCTTCTAGTAATTCTTCTTAGTCCTTTACTTAGAATAGGTAATATTACTTTTTAAATATCTAGTCTTATATCCTATTATTTAGTTTTCTATTTAAAGAATATAATATTATTATAAGTCTTTAATTTATAAATAATAGTATTATTAAGTAATATACCTTTCTTTAGTATATTATTAAAAGGTAATATTTATAGTTTAGTTTTCTTATATAAATTTATAGCTAATATAATATTAGTATAGAATCTAAGAATATAATAAATATTAGTTAATATAATAGACTAAGTCCTATTATTACTTATTTTAATAATATCTTTTAGGGTTCTAGTACTAATACCCTTAACTTTAGTAAGGTAATCACTTACTCTAAGTATATAGTCCTTAGTTTCCTTATAAGATCCTAGATTAAGAAGGTTTTTATTATTTATAATATACACTATTATATAATTATTAAGTAATATATTAGAATAAGGTGGGTTAGTTTTAGTGGTCTTAATTAAGTGATATAAAAAGGGTTCTATTTATATATAATTAAGGCTATCTATAGTTAAGTTACTATAGCCTCTATAACTTGTAGATAAAGTAGGGCGAATTAGCTCTTCTAAAGTATAACCGGCTATTATCTAAGGCACCTATATAATTAGCTACTTAAGCTAGTACTTTAAGTAATACTAGTAAAATCTCTTTATAGCTTAATTCTAGCTAATTTACTTAAAAATATAATAAAAAGGAAAAAAAATAATAAATATACTATTACTAGTACTTTATTCTTCTAGTACTAGCCTCCTCCTACTACCGCCGCTATTAGTGCTTATATAAGGGAAAATCTACTTCTTCTGTTAGAGGGGGGGGGGTCTTCCTATTTACTATAGGGAATATAATACTCCCCCCCTTTAGCCTATTAAAGGCTATAATCCTAGTGTTAGAGTTATTAAGGGCTCTAAGAGAAGGCGTCTAGAGAATATTATAGTAAGCGGGTAGCCACTACTAATTAGTTACTAGCTTCTTTAAGAGAAGGCGTCTCTAAAACATTATAGTAGCTAGTCTCTCCTAGGCTATTACCTCCCCTAGTAATCTTAGATTTTAACTATATAATTAAGAGAGGCTATAATAGCCTCCCTTAGTTATATTAGTTAAGACCCCTAGTTAAGGCAAATTAGGGTCTACCCTCTCCCTTATATTTTACCCTCTCCCTCTTTACTTATCCCTTAAGATAAATATTTAAGATATTTTCCTTAATTAAAGTAAATAAAGCTTTATTTAGTAATACCTTTATTATTATATTAGCTAGGTTATTATCTTTATTAATCTATTATATTTTAGTAGCTTTATAGTATTTATAGCTTTACTAAAGTATTATAATATTAATTATTAGGTATTTCTCTTTTATTATACTAAGCTTAATAAGGTACTTATATAAGAAATATAAATCTATTAGTAAAATTATTAAGATTAATAAGATCTTAAGTTCTTTTATTATTAAAGCTAATATTAAATTAATTATATAACTAGTATTTACTCCTTATACTATAATATATAATTCTAATACTAAAGTGTTTTTTATAACTCTCTTTAACTTAGTTAATAACTAAGTTATAATATTAGTTTTAATTTAAGTAGATTTATTTTAGTTTATTATCTCTTTATTACTTATTATAATAATATATTTAATCTAGGAACTTAAATCTTTATTATTAGTAAAAGATCTATTAATAAAGATAAATAGCTTAAGTACTTAGAGGTCTAAGGGGAGGTATTTAATACCTCTATTCTAG
>JAEIJG010001514.1:0-10133 GCA_037289395.1 Beauveria scarabaeidicola
GGCGTATATATTATTATTATTATATATTTATAGCTATAAGTTAATTTTTAATAATTTATATATAAATAAATTTTATAGAAAATTAAAAGTAGCTTATAAGTATAGATTAGTAGAGGTACCCTACCTAGGTACTTATAAGATCTATAAAAGGCACCTAGCCTAGTAGCGCCTAGTACTAGCTATAGTGATTTATAGTAAGTATAGCCTAAATATAGTACTAATTATATTATATTTAGTAGTAAAGATACTAATATTTATAGTATAGGTAATACTCTAGTAGATTTTTACTTTATAGAAAATTTTAGTTACTAGTTATAATACTAATTAAGGGATATTTAGTTACTAGTTATAAGCGCTAATTATATTAAGTTTAGTATAAGTAGTAACTAACTTAATTACTTTAGTTATTAAATACGCTATAATATAGTATATTATAGTAGCTAACTAATTTTATATATAATACTTAAGAGACTTTAGTAGGTACTAAAGAGAAACCTAGTAGGCCTTCTAAAGCTTTAAGAGATACTATATATATAGGGGCTTCTAATAACTAACTATAAGTAAGTCCTTTACTAATTTATAAGTATTAGGTATACTAAAAAATATAATATACTTAGATAACTAACTCTACTACTTTAGTTATTAAGGTAGCTAACTAGTTATATATAATATACTAAGAATTTATTTAGTACTAAAGGGAGACCTAATAGGCCTTTTAGAATTCTTAAGGTTATTATATACTTAAAGAGGCTTTTTAGTAATAACTCTAGTATATATAGTAATTAAGAGCTTTATATTTTTAGAGAGTTAACTACTATATACTATTAAGCCTAATTAGGGATTTAAGGGCCTAAGAGTTTTTAAAAGCTCTAAAACTTAGTACTTAAAAGGGGCTTTATTAAGTTATTAGTAGGTATTAATCTTATTTTAAAGTATTTAATATCTATTAGACTAGTTTAAGCTTTTTAATAAATAAATTAGAACTTTAATAAAGTATATTTAATTCTAATATATTAATTTAGGTTACTAGTATTAGAGATAAAGCCTTAATTATTATAAAATAAAGGTATTAGGTATTAAATCTTTATTAAGGTTTTTTTAAAAAGCCTAAAGATCTATTTAATCTCTCTAATTATTTCTAGTATAATATTAGATTTAGCTTCTAGTATAAAGAGGGTTATAAAACTTACTCTCTTTAACCTCTAGCTAATAAGTCTTCTATTAAGTATTAATAGGTAATTACCTATAGACTTAAAGGTTTCCTAATATCTTATAAAGTTACTATTAGAGTAAGCTTAGAGTAGGCTTTAAAAGCCTTTAATTCTATAATAGCTTATAGCGCTTATCTTAGTACCCTTTAGGTACTTAAGGCTTTCTTTAATTAAGTTAAAGAGTATTATATTTACCTTAACTATATACCTTAAGTAAAATTAGACTATAAAAGTAATATTAGGTTTTATTATTATTATTAGCTATATATTAGTACTAAGTATTTACTAAAAAAGATTTTAATTAAGATCTAATAAGGCTTTAAAGTCTACTTATTTAAGTAATTTTATTATAGGTTTAGTAAGTAATTTAATAGGTAATTCTACTAAAGAGAACTTTAGTTTAAGACTAATAAAGGGGTCTTATAGTAGCCTAAGCTATAAAAGAATAAGCTAAGGTTTAATATTAGCTAAGTTAAATTAAGAGAGAGCTTTTTTTATAAATTAGCTTTAGTATAGCTAAAGGCTTCTTTTTTTTTAGTTTTAGATAATTTAAACGCCTAAGAAGAAAAAAGTAAGCCCTTTATCTTCTATAGGGTAAGTCTTATTAAGCTATCTCTTAAGTTAATTAATATACTAAAGGTTTAGACTAATTAGGAGATAATTATTAATATAGGTTATTATAAAAGTATATATAATTAGATTCTAATAAATAGTACTATCTAAGAGGAATAGCTAAAATCCTAGCTTAGTTAGGAGTTCTTTAAGGAGAATTTCCTAATTCTAAGGGCCTTATTTTAGTTTATAGAGAGTTTTATTTAGAAAGATAACTTACTCTTTAGAGAGATTATAGTTAGCTTTAGTTAGAAGTTTAAGAAGTTCTTTACTTCTTTTATTAAATTTAATTTAAAAGTCTTTTATAAATTTAAAAAAACCTTCTAAGAATATTATATATATAGCTTTCTTAAGTTTACTATTAAGAAAAACGCTAATAAAGTTAATCTATTTAATTTCTTAATTATTAATAACTATAAGTACTAAGATAATTCTCTAGGTTAAGGGGATAGAGGTTAAGGTATATATTTAAATAAAGTCTTATTTAGGTACTTATATAAACCCTTTAACTACTAACCTTACCTTAAATTTAATAAGCTAGTTATTTTAGTTAAGTTTAAGTTAGAATATAGGTTTATTTTTTAGAACCTTTTAGAAATTAGGGACTACTAATTATTTAATAAATTTAAAGACTTTAGCCCTTATAATTTATTTAAACTTAGTAAATATAACTTTAATCTAGTCTTTTTTATTAAGGCTATAAAAGGCTTCTTTCTAGTTATTAGGTATACTATCTAATGCCTTTTTAACTACCTTAATCTTCTTTTTAATAACTCTTATAACTTTATAGATAAATTATTAGGTAACTAAATCTAGCTTATAACTAGGTAATTCTAGTTAATAATTAGTAAAGGCTAAGTTAAGGTTAAGGTCTATAAAGGTATATTTAGGGTTAACCCCCTCTAAGTTTATATTAGTATTTAACTATAATAAGAATAGAATAAGAGCTAGTAGCTCTTAAAGTTATTTATCTTAGAGTAGGTCTAAAGACTCTTTATTAGGATTTAAAGACTTTTTATTAGAGAAGATTTCTTTAAAAACCCCTTCTAAGTTATAATCCTAAGTCTATTAGAAGTTACTTTTAAGGCCTTTTTTAATTTAACTAATACCTTTATTTACCTTAATAAAGGTAATAAATAATATTTTTATAATAGTTTATTATTATAGAATATATACTAGATAAGTTTTTAATCTAATAATAACTAGTAGTTATCTTAATTTAGTTTAGGGCTCTAGCTTCTATTTTTTTATTTATTTCTTATAAGAGATTAAGACCTTAATAGGTACTCTTATTACCCTAAAATAAGCTAGATTTAGTATCTTAGCTTTTTAAGGTAAGATTTCTTCTATTAATACTTAATAAAGTACTTTTAGCTAGGTTAAATTAGTAGTATAGTTAATTAGGGTTATTATAACTAGTAGAATAATACTTTAGAGAAAAGAGGGTAATTTTAACTAGAGTATAATAGCTTTAAGTCTATTAAGTTATTAGGGCCTAGATAGCGTATAGTAAGGTAGCTTATAGCGGGGATATAGGGTATAAATATAGATATAAGGCTTAGTTATATAGGGAGTATATAAGTACTTAGTTATGTTATTAATATAACTAAGTATTAATAGGGTAGTAATAATTCTTATAACTATAGGTAACCTACCTTTATATATAACTAAATATAAACACTCTTCTTACTATAACCTTATAAGATTATTATTATAAACCTATCTAATAGGTAAGGAGACTATAATAAAATTACTATAGCTATATATAGTAGATAATAGTAAGGAACTACTAGTAAAGAAGATATAATAACCTAAGATCTTATTAGGGAGTATATTAAAGGAATACTTTAAGATATTAGTAATATATCTTTAGTAATAAAAGTCTTAAGTAACCTAGGGATAATTAATAATACCCTTATAGAGGAGGAGTTATAAAGCTACCTTATATAAGTAGCTAGTATATAATAATATAAGAAAATAATAGAGTTATTATAAAAGGCTAAAAAAGGGGAGGATATTATACTTAAATTAGATCTTAAAGTATTACTAAAAAAAGAAAAATAGAAGAATATAGTAATAATATAACTTCCTAGTATATACTTTAAAGAGAAATTATATATTAAGTACTAAAACTTTCTAATAGTACTTAAGACTTACTTTAAAGTAAATATAGATAATTATATAAAGGACTAGGAAAAGGTAATATATATAACTCTTTACTTATAAGGAAAGGCTTAGAAGTAATAGAGTAGTTACTTTAAAAACACTTTAGTAGGGAAGTATAAGGGTTTTATATAAAAGGAATTCTACGTATAGTATAAAAATAAGCTAAGAAGTAAGGATATTAGGGCTTAAAGGGTAATATAAGTACTTATTATATATTAATAGAAGGACTCTAAGTTAGTAAGAAAGTACCTTTAATACTTTAAAGATATAATACTAGAGTTACTAGATATATTAGCTCTAAGTATAAAGATAGTATAGGTAATAGAGTATATATAGGAGTAAATTAAGATAGCCTTAAGTAGTAGTAGTGTACCTATAATATAAAAGCTACTAGAGTCTTAGGCGGAAAATATAGAGAGAGTAGTAGGTATAATATACTAGACTAGAAGAATAGGGATAATAGGGCTATTATAGGGGACCCTATAAAGACTAGCGATATTATAAGGAGGCACTAGTAATACTATAAGATATTTTAAGTATAGAGGGGTAGGATATATTTAAAGAGACTATATAGTACCTTATTACTTAATCTATTAATACTAGTTATATATAATAATAAGGTATATAGATAGTAACTTTACTTTTCTTAAATAGATAGTAAGTAATAAACCCTCTATAATATTACTAAATAATATATTAGTAAAATAAGTAAGATTAGAAGACTAAGATTAATAAGAAGTTTACTACTAATTATACCTAAGGAAGAAGATTATAGTAAAGATATATTAAGGATAAAGCTAAGAAACTATATTAGTATTCCTAGATATAAGAAGTGATTTTAATATAATAGATAGGAGTTTAGTAACTAAAGATTAAATTTAAGAGCTAGATATAATAAACTTACTAATAAATCCTCTTAAGTTAGTAAAGTCTTATTATATATATAAATAAATAAAGATACTATAGATTATAAATAACTTAGGTATTAAGAGAGAGTAATAAATACTATTTATAGTTATAGATACCTTATTATAAATACTATTAGGCTTATAGTAGTATATTAAGGAAAATATTATATAATAATATAAAGAAAGGAAGTAGAACTTTCTTATTTATTAAGGAGATATTAAGTTAGTTATAAGCCTAAGGGAACTTTATAAAGTAATTAGGGAGGTAAAGATATATATAATAGTAGTAGGAGAATTAGAAGAGAAGGGGAAGGAAAGAAGTAAGGAGGTAGTAATTCTAAAGGAATACTATAACTTTAGTTAGGTATTCTTAGTAGAAGAGATAATAAAGCTACTAACTTTTAATAGGCTAATATATATAATTAAGATTAAGGATAAGAAAATACCCCTATAGGGACCTATTTATATACTTTCTATAAGGGAGCTAGATAAACTTTATAAGTTTATAGATAAGGGACTAAAAAGGAGTTAGATCTATTAGTCTATAAGCCTAGTAAGAGTACTTATATTATTTATACTAAAGAAAAGAGGTAAGCTATAATTATATATTAACTACTATAGGTTAAATTAAGTAACTTATAAGAATTATATACTATTATTATTAATTATAGAAATCCTAGATTATATTAAAGGAGTAAGGGTCTATATAAAGCTAGATATAAAAGATACTTATAAATAGCTATATATTTATAAGGGTAATAAGTAGAAGATAGTATTTTATTATTATTATAAATACTTTAAGTATATAGTTTTACTATTTAGACTAATAGGGGCACTAGTGTTATTTTAAGAATATATTAACTATATACTATATAAAGAAATTAACTATATTTATATAGTATATTTTAATAATATCTTAGTATTTAATAAAGATATTATAGAGTATATATAGTATATTTACTAGGTGCTAGTAAAGCTTAGAAAAGTAAAGTTATACCTAAACCTTAAAAAGTGTGAATTTAGTATAACTATAATAAAATTCCTAGGTTTTATAATAAAATAAGAGAAGATTACTATAAACTAAGAATATATTAAGGCTATTATAAGCTAGCTAGAGCCTAGTAGTATTAAGGAGATCTAGTTATTTTTAAGGTTTATAGGGTTTTACTAATAATTTATTAAGAACTTTAGTAAGATTACTTTATTACTTATAGAAAAGATAAAAGAGAATATAAAAGGGAGGTTTTAGCTAAGTACTAAAGAGCTTAAGGCGTTTTTAAAGCTAAAGCTAGCCTTTAGTAAAGCCTTAATACTAGTATAGTTTAACTAAAAGGCATTAACTTAGGTAGAGATAGATATATTAGACTTTATAATTAGGGTAATATTATTATAACTATAAGGAGGTTACTAGTACCTTATAGTATTCTTATTATAAAAGCTCTATAGAGTGGAATTAAGATATTAAACGCCTAATATAGAAATATTTATAATACTAATAGTGTTTTAATAATAAAGGTACTACCTAGTATATCTAACTTATATAATTAATATTATTATAGATTACCTTAATTATAGTTACCTTATAAGGAAGAAGAACCTTATTTACTACTAGGTAATAGCGCTAGATAAACTATCTCCTTTTAACTTTAAGATTACTTTCTAGCTAGGGAAGTTAAATCTAGCTAATATACTATTAAAAAGAGGGGACTATAATAATAATAAAAAGGCTAAGGTATAAGGAAGTAATATAATCCTAGGGTTCTTATAGTGGTTTTATAAAGAAGATAGTAATATAAGGAAAGAGGAGTATTAACTAAGACTAGTAAGAATAGTAATATAACTATATAGTAAAAGGGTAGTTAGGATATAAGAAGATAGTAGTAGAGATATAGGGTTAACTAAAGAAGAAGCTTAAACGCCTCTAGTAGATAAGATATAAGAATACTAGTAGAGAGATATTTTTATAAGGATAGTATAAGGAAGAATTTAAGAAAGTAAAGAAGATAATATAACTATATAAGAAGGACACTAGAATATAAATAACTATAAACTCTTATATAAGAATAGAAAAGTATTTATATTAGTAGAGATAAGGTTAGAGATCTTATAGTTATATTATAATAACCTTATAATAGGCTACTAGGGGGTATATAGGATAGGGAAGTAGATTAGGTAATAATTCTTCTAGTAGTTACTAAGAAAAGATATAACTATATATATTACCTTATATTATATTTATTAGATTATAAAGGGAAGGTAATACTAACTATATAGCTACCTTATAATATTACTAATACTAGACTAGCCTTTTAAGGAAATTATAATAGATATAATTACTAGCCTCTTAGAGGTTTAGGGAGATAGAGGAAAGTAGAACACTATCCTAGTAATAGTAGATAGGCTTAGTAAGTATAATATCTATATTACTATAAATAAAAACCTTACTAGTAAGGGGCTTATAAATATTATCCTTAAGAAGGTTATAGTATATTATAAGATACTAAAGGGTATTATATTAGACTAGGGATCTATCTTCACCTCTAGGTTCTAGTGAAGCCTCTACCACCTACTAGTAATTAAGTAGTAACTTAGCGTTATATTCTACCCTTAGATAGATAACTAAATAGAGTAAATAAACTAGGTAGTAGAATACTACCTATAGACATTCTATACTATAGATTAATTAGACTAGCTATTATACCTTTTAATAGTATAATTTATATATAATATAAGGATATAAGTATCTACTAATAAGACCCTAGTAAAGATACTACTAGGGTATAACCTAGTGATCCCTATACTATTAGGTCTATAGGATATAATAAATATTTAAGTAGGGTTTAGAGTAAGATTATAAGAGGCTACTTAAGAAGATATAATAAAACACCTATAGAGAGCCTAATAGGCCTAGGTATAATAATATAATAAGGGAAGAAAAAAGAAGTTATTTATAGTTAATAACTAAGTCCTCCTATTAATAAAAAACCTATACCTATAATAACTATACTAGAAGCTTATAATAAAGTATATAAGACTATATAAGATAATAAAATAAGTAGAAATAAGTAGGCTAGTATACTAAATAAGCCTACCCTCTAAGTTATAAGTCTATAATATCTTTAATATAAGCTTATTAGAATTATATAATAAATAACTAGGTTAAGATAAAGAAATAGATAATAAGGTATTAAAAAGAGAGGATAAGTATAAGGTTAAGAAAATTATAAGATATAAGTATAAGGGGAAAAGACACTTATTCTAAGTAAAGTAAGTAGGCTATAATAATAAAGAGAACTCTTAGTTAAGATAAAGTAACTTTACTAAAAGAGTTATAATTAAGGAATATAAAGAATAGTTATAAGGATAAGGGAGGGAGTAATAAGTAAGTAATAAGGAAGTTATAAAGATATAAGGAGAAAAGTAAAATAACTAATTATAATTTAATAATAAGTTTATAATAAAGAAACTATAGCTTAGGTTTTTTAATTATCTAATAAGTAAATAATATCTTTATTATAGGTATAATAATAAAAATAAAGTCTTTAGTATATAATAAATATACTATAATATTATTTTATACTAGTAAGGAAATAATAAAATAGAATCCTAAGAAGGAAGTTATAATAAAGTTATAAAAGAGTAGTAAGGAAGCTATATCTCTTTTACTTAGGAGTAAAAGGAGTCTTAGGATATTTACTAAGAATATCTTATTAGGATATAATAAATATAGTTACTATAGCCTTAGTCTTATAGTAAGTTTACTTATAAGTATATTAAATATTTATACTAATAAACTTAGTAAACTTAAAGCCCTTAGGTAGTAAGGGTATAAAGGAGAATTTAAGTCTATAAGCTTAATATTATTATAAGTTAATAAGTAGGGGATAATAAGGATATTATAAATATATAGTAAAGTATTAGAAACTAGAAGTAAGGTAATAAAGGTACTTAAGCTAGGATATAGTAATAGTAGTAGTAGTCTTATAGTTAGCTTCTTATATAGTAATAGTAATAAGGTTAATAATAAGTATAAGAGTAAGAGTAAGGATATTAGGAGTAAGCTATAGGGTAGTAGTAATAGTAATAGCTTATATAGTTACTACTTAACTAATATAAAAAGACTAATAGTAATAAGCTCTTACCTTAGCTATAATAAACTTATAATAACTAGTAATAACTTAATAACTAAAAGATTATTAAGTAGCCTATAGTATATTAATAATAAGGTTTAAGTAATATTATAACTAATATATAGTAAAAGAGGTATTATAATACTAATAGTCTTAAAATAAGCTATATACTTATTACTTACTCTTAGTAAGTATAAGGTAGTCTTTATTACTATAGAGGTATTTTATATACTTTAGAGATCTAGCTATATAGTAGTAAGTTAGTAAGAGCTAAGGAGTAAAGATATAGTGACTTACTTAATTAGCTATAATAGTCCTCCTAGAACTAGGAGCTATAAACTATATAATATAAGTAATAAATATAAGTATAATTAAATTTATAAGGATATAATAAGTTAGTAAGGGGGAGATAATAAGGGTAAAGTAGATATATAAGGGGCTAGTACTCTAAATACTAAGAAGAGAATTAGTAGGGAAAGAGTAGTAAAGATATAATAAGGTACTTACTTATATTCTATTATAACTACTATTATAATAATAGCCTTAGGCTAAGGCGTAGGATTAGACCTATAAGGTTATAGTTAGTAGACTATAAGGCTATAGGGGTAATAAATATATATAAAAAGGGTAAAATATAGTAAGGGAGTAGTTAAGTAGTAAAGAGTATAGAGTAATAATATAGTAAGGGAATAGGGAGAGAACTATATAGAAACTAGAAGGGATACTATAGGTTAGTAAGAGATAGATAGTAAGAAAGTAGAGAGCTAGTAGTGAAGAAAGGTAAGGAAGGAAGGTTAAGGTAAATATAAGAAGCCTAGGTATAAAGGTAAGACGCTACTAAAAGGCCTAAATATACTAGAATTAACGTTTTTAAGCTTATATAATATAATTAAGCTAGGAAAAGATACTTAGGAGAATTATAAGTATAAGGCGGTGATAATATAATTAGAATAAAGGGGGTAGACTATAAGAAGGTAGGGAATTTAGTATATATAGATTTTAGTAAAGATAAAGAAAAGAAGAAAAAGAAGAAGAGAGGGAGGTATTATAAAGAACACCTTTAAGGGTATATAATAAAATATATAATATAATAGCTATATAAAGTA
>JAEIJG010001515.1:0-10122 GCA_037289395.1 Beauveria scarabaeidicola
TAGTAAGGATAAAAAAAAGAAGAAAAAAAAGAAAAAGGGGAGGTATTATAAAAAATACCTTTAAAGATATATAATAAAATATATAATATAATAGTTATATAAAGTATAAGGGCTAAAGAGAATAAATATAAATAAAAGTAATTATAAACTTATAAGAAAATAATAAATAAATAGTATTAATATAAAAAACTAATAAATAAAATATATATAATATAATAAGATATATATATATAATAAATAAAAAATAAGAAAATAAAAAGATAAGAGGAAATAAAGTATATATAAGAAAGAAGCTATAAAGATAAAGTAAAAAGAATAATAAAAAAATAGATATTAAAAATAATATTATAAGTAGATATAAAGGTAGTAAATAGAGTAGAAATAGTAATACGTGATAAGGGTATAAGTTACTAGGAGGATATAGAACTAAGGTAAAGAAGACATTATAACTATAAGAGGAGAGGAGATAGGAGGGGGCGGCTATATATAGAGCACTAGGGATAGCGCTAAGAGAGAGGGGGTAGCCTATTAGGGCCTAGATAGCGTATAATAAGGAAGAGGCACTAAGAGTATAGGTAGCTTATAGTGGGAATATAGGGTATAAGTATAGATATAGGGCTTAGTTATATAGGGAGTATATAAGTACTTAGTTATACTATTAATATAACTAAGTATTAATAGGGTAGTAATAATTCCTATAACTATAGGTAACCTACCTTTATATATAGCTAAATATAAATACTCTTCTTACTATAACCTTATAATTAACTAGAATTAAGCTATAAAGAGATTTTACTAGTATTACTTAAGGCACTAGCTTAAGTAGCTAATTATATAGGTGCCTTAGGTAATAGCTAGTTATACTTTAGAAGAGCTAATTTGCCTCACTTTACCTATAAGCTATAGAGGCTATAGTAACTTAACTATAGATAGCTTTAATTATATATAATATGAAGACTTTTTATATCACTTAATTAAGACCCTTATAACCCACCCTGTTCCAACAATATCCTTCCATCTTCTTTCTGCCCCTCTAGAGAAATTGTCTGCTTTAGCGTCCGGCGTTAGCGCAGTCAGGCATATAAACGGCCAATTAGAGTGTAGATGATGCGGCAAAGGGCTGTTATTATTGAAATGGTAGCCGATGAAATTTTCAGTTATACAAGTCTAGTTTGATCTCTGATTTATCGCTGCTATAGTGGCTAATACGTCTTTATTTTTGGCAAGATACACTATACATGTGAGCTTCAAGGTGTCATTTCACTACACAGCCGTCAACAATGGCCACCACGAAGCCAATTCACTTTTTTGACATTGACTCTATTCTTCCTGGTATAGATTCAAAGCCTTTTCAATCAAGACGCAATATAATAACTAGGCAACAGGGCCAAATAGATCATGGTCTTCCAGCACGCTGAAGATCCGGATGGTCCTAAACTACAAAAACATACCCTACAAGCAGAGCTTCATATCGTACCCTGACATTGCCCCCCTTCTCAAGAGTTTCTCCGTCACGCCTCACAGCAAGGGCCGCATGCAGTATACCCTCCCAGCCATCTGCCACCCAGAATCCATCACTGCGAATGCAGCCGGCGCCATGATGGATTCCCTGCCAATCGCCCGCCATCTCGACGAGCTGTTCCCGTCGCCGCCGCTCTTTCCATCCGGCGAGGCAAGCTACGCACTCACCCTCGCGACTGAGAAGCTCGTCCTGAGGGCAGCCCGCGAGGGGCTCTTCCTCTTGCTGCCCAAGGCCGCCGACGTCCTGGACGCGCGCGGCAAAGAGTACTTTCTGCGGACGCGCGCCGAGTGGTTCGGCAAGCCATTATCAGAACTTGCGGTTACGGGCAAGGACGAGACGAGACGCGTGCTCGACGCCATGAAGGCCGAGCTGGAAATATTCGTGGCGATGCTCGCGGGGGCGGAGGGCAAGCAGGGGTCGTACCTGGAAGGGAAGAGCCCCGGGTACGCGGATTTCATTTTGGTGACATTCTTGTCGTGGAGTCACAGGGTGGACATGGATATCTGGAGAGAAATTATGAGCATGGGAAATGGCGAGTTTCAGGCTCTTTGGGATGCGTGTTTGCCCTTGATGGAAGGCCAAGGCGAGCAAGTCGAATGGCCAGCCCTACAAGAATGAGCGGCCATGGCAGCATCAGCACGGGATGGATAGCACAGATTTCTACGGGTAACGAAATCGACTACATGAAATTATCCATATTTCTGTGTCTTGTACATGACTTGTACATGACTTGTTGAACAGCTGCTGCCTCATTGTCGTACACGACGGCGACCTCTATTCGCGTGCCTACATCGCAACTGCCATGCCGTTTGGATACTACGTTATAGAGCACAGATGCCGTCTAGCCGCCAATGACACATGTTTTCTCTGAGCTGCAGCATTCTTGATCCGAGGCAACTCACAGGCGGGGCGCCGACAATATTTGGCGCGGCGCCAAAGTACGTACACAAGCATGCTCCCCGCGCCTTAGCCATGCCCCCCGCACAATGCCGAAGCCGTCCGGAAAGATTTGATCAGCTCATTCTATCTAGGTGCAGCTTGTGATGCTATTGGATTCAGCTGCATATGTTGGCTGCGCATTGCATCTCCCGAGCTCTTGTGACCTCGCCTTATTCCTCTGTAGGCTTCTGTTCTCCTCTTTCTCATAGAACAGAGCAATGGAGACCAAGGCAGGCCATTGTCATGTCGATATTATGAATGCCAAGTCCGCGTCGTGCCCACGGTTTGTACCTGTGCAGGGACATTGGAGATGCGGTCGCGCCGGCGTGGCCCGTATTGGCAGGATCTTGGTGACCATGGCCACTTTGGCGGTACTGTTGGTAAACCTGTGGACGCTTCTTGCCTCTTCTTTTAGTCCATTTCAACGCCGTATTCCGTACAAGCCGGCAAGTCACGGCGCGACGGCCAGTCAAAGTGCGCTATGCAGTCGCCTTGGGGCTGACATGATGACCATGGGCGGAAACGCCGCCGATGCGGTATGGCAGAGTACCTAGCCTGGAGGAGCTGTAGAAACGTAGCTAATATGCTCAGGCAGATGGTGGCGACCAGTTTCTGTATTGGCGTGGTCGGTACGTGGCAAATGGTCTCTTACAAAACTGGCGATTACTGACAAGCTGGTGTTGAAAGCAATGTATCATAGCGGGATTGGTGGTGGCGGTTTCATGCTCATCAAAGACCCTACTGGCGCTTTCGAGTTTCTAGACTTTCGAGAGACGGCGCCTGCTTTGTCCACGGTCGACATGTTTTCACGGGCCAACGCACGGGGCCACCCAGGGTTAAAGAGGTGAGCAGGTTTGAACATGCGAAAACTACTTGTGAGAGCCTTGAAGAAATACTTAGACATCTCCAGTGGCGTACCTGGCGAGCTGCGAGGGCTAGAGTATCTTCACAGAAAGTACGGGTCTCTCCCATGGTCGACGGTGATGTTGCCCGCTATCAGATTAGCGAGAGAAGGGTTTCCCGTCACAAAGGATCTCCTTCGCTACATTGGATATGCTCTTGAAGAAACTGGGGAGGACTTTTTGTATACAGAACCATCCTGGTCGATTGATTTCGCACCCAACGGTACGAAGCTCGGTCTTGGAGACACAATGACAAGGAAGCGGTATGCCGATACCCTGGAGCAAATCGCACTTTATGGACCTGAAGTGTTCTACTCGGGCCATCTCGGGAGGCAGTTTGTTCATTCGATCGAGGCTTCCGGGGGTATCATGACGATGGATGACCTGGCAAGCTACAAAGTCGTTGTCCGCAATTGCTCCGAGACTGAATATCGCGGCTACCGCGTCATCACCACCACCGCGCCGTCTAGTGGAATAGTGGTTGCCAATATCCTCAAGGTTTTGAATACCTATGACGATTTTTTTAGTGCAACTACTATCAACCTGAGCACTCATCGCCTGGATGAAGCGATCCGATTTGCATATGGCCTGGTAAGGCTCCCTTGTGTTGGGGTTTCAAGCCTGAGTGTGCTGACATTAGAGCAAAGAGAACCAAGCTGGGCGATCCTGACTTTGTGGATGGCATGCATGAATACCAGGATTTTATGCTGCGTCAATCTACCGTGGACAGCATTCGTCGCCGTATACTAGACACACAGACGCACGATGTGCGCGAGTACAATCCGGATGGTATCGAGAGCATCGACACGTAAGTCTGTCCGGTTGCCAAATATATATCTCCGCGGCGTGTTTACATACCGGCGGCGCGTTGGCTTGCAATTTCGTCGTCACAGTCTCGGAGGACTGATTTGTGCTGTGTAGGCCTGGGACGTCACACATGGCCACTGTCGACTCGTCTGGACTCGCCATCTCGGCCACAACGTCGATTAACCGCCTATTTGGGAGCCGCGTCATTGTTCCGGACAACGGCATTATTTTAAACAATGAACTAGACGGTATGTGCGGACGGCGGAAGAGAAGAAAGGGGAACAAGCGCAAACAGCATGAGCGGTGAACTGACCCAGGCTTGCTGGACAGACTTTTCGACGCCCAACACCTCCAAGTCGTTTGGGTACTTTCCGTCACGGGCAAACTTTATCCAAGGCGGCAAGCGGCCATTCTCGTCCATGTCACCGTCCATGGTGCTGCATGCAAACGGGACGCTCTTCATGATTGCCGGCGCCGCGGGCGGCAGCTTCATCACCACGACAACAGCACAGAACATCATCGCGGCTGTCGACGAGGGCCTGTCGGCGGCCGAGGTGCTCGCGAAGCCGCGTCTTCACGACCAGCTGGTGCCGAATCGTGTCATTTTCGAGACACTCTACGATAACGCGACGGTCGATTTTATGCGCAGCCTCGGTCATGAGGTGGCCTTTATCCCGCCGATTGCCAGCATGGCGCATGCCATTGTAGTATTGCCTGATGGCGGTTACGATGCTGCCTCGGAGCCGAGACAGGCGGATTCTGGAAGTGTTGTTGTGTAGCCGTGTAGGTAGTCTGTATATCTAGATAGAAGAATTGCTAGCGCTGTTTCGACACACCGTAGTGCTGGACCATTCATGCTGGATAAAGGGTGGGCATGGAATACTGTTGAGTTATACGCTCAAAAATGGACGCGCCACATCTTCTGCAGCGTCTATACCCCCTTATATTGCAACAGATACGGTGGTCCGCCTACGCGTCAATGGCAGGAACCCTTATGTGGGAAGACAAATGAGGGAACACGGAGGCATCCAGCCCGTGTAGCTTTTCTTGCCAAAACTACGTGACTCGTTCTATGCCCACGGTTTGCTCAGAAGCTGGTCTGCTGAGATACTCTTCACTTCCAGACTCAATCAGGTCAGTTGTTGGTTGCAGAGAGAATACCCGGCCATGTCCGTCCTTGTAAGCCGGCAAGGACTTGCTAAAGTATACGCTCCTGGAACGCACTGTCCACAAAGGTGTGGCTAAATGTTCAAATGAGAATCCATCTCTTGGTATTGGGTTCTCCAATAAGGACATATCGGTTGCAGCGCGGTCCAGCAACAGCAGCAGAGGCTTCGTCTTTCATTATGGCGGACTTGAGGTGTGCAGACGTGCTGTACATCCGTGCGAAAATGAAGCAATCTCTAGGAACGATGTGAAAAGAGTTGCTGGTTTTCAAAGTAATTGTACAGGTTCGCAGAGCCGGGGTAGATTGCACGGTAGCTTTCCAGGCGGGGGCCAATCGCTCGGTACTGACGTCTTCGGGGATCTCATAGACGACATGTCCGACAGCGCGTCGCTTGTCATCAGAGGCACATTCAATCACGTCGCGCTAGAAAGGCGTACACGGTAAAATGTCCTCGATCACATCTTGTTGTAGGCCAAATAGACCTGTGAGCCACACAGAACTGTCTTGTGAAGTCTCAACGTCTCAAATCTCTGCAACGCACATCTTCTTTTGTCAGTGGATCGAGGCGATGCTTTTCGTAATAGCGAACCGCTGATCATAAGCTACATGAACTAACTGCTCTTTGGATATCTCATGCTTGTTAACGAACTGTGTACTATACATAATATTTGCAGCTCATCAAAGCCGCATCACGACATGGGCCCGCCACACCGGAGCCTTGCGGCACGTCGGCCAATATTGACGAGGCGCAGGAACAAAACTCGGCCCAGATACCTCAACAATCAGTTCTAATTGATGAGATCCTTACTGAAAACTGGATCATTACTTATGGCGTTGCTGATATTGACTGATTAGCTTACCAGCGAGTGCGAAGACACAGGTTGATTATATGCCCACTGCATTGCATTGGATGCGACAGCGCCTTGAAAAATCGTCATGAGGCCCTAAGCAAATATATCATCTCCATGGTTCAAGAGTATTTATTAAGCTTGGCATAATATAATTACATTACTTTCTTCCAATGGCAAATATTAAGTGACTTATTAGGAACAGACCATTCGCCTAGCCATGAGACAATATTATCTCCATGCTTCAAGAATATTTATTAAGCTTACCATGAGATAATTACATTACTTTCTTCCAATGGCAAACATGAAGTGACTTATTAGAAACAGCCATTAGACGTAGCTCACCAACATCGGCGCTAGATTCATCGCGCAAGCCTACTAATTGCCTTTTTCATGCCTATAACGCGTCTTCAAGACGGCTTACAGGAGGAAAGCGGCAGCTACACCAGCAGCAGCCATGCCGGGAATAGCCTTGGCAGCGCCGGCGACGACGGGAACGGTGGGAGCGCCGGTGGGGGCCTGGATTTGGCCGTCGGAGATTTGAGTAATAACGGCACCAGTCTGGCCCGGGGTGGTAGTAGCAGGCTTGCCAGTCTCAGTCTTGGGGTTGCGGCAGCGAGAGCCAGCGCAGATGCCATCGCCGCAGCAAGCGCCGTAGTCTACACCGTTCTGATAGCAGATGCCTATGACTTGTTAGACCCTTTTTTTCTTTTTCAAAAACCGAGTGGTGAATGATTTGCTAGTACATACCATCGTAAGGGACGCAAGTAGGCTGCGCCGAAGGCGTGGAAGTCGCCGTGGTAGTAGGGTTACCGGTCTCAGTCTTGGGGTTGCGGCAGCGAGAACCGGCGCAGATGCCATCGCCGCAGCAAGCACCGTAGTCTACGCCGTTCTGATAGCAGATGCCTACGGTTGATGACTGTTAGACCTCTCTTCGAAATTGAATGATGAACCATGGATAGCACATACCGTCGTAGGGGACGCAAGTAGGCAGCGCCGAAGGCGTGGACGTCGCCGTGGGAGTAGGCTTGCCGGTCTCAGTCTTGGGGTTGCGGCAGCGGGAGCCGGCGCAGATGCCATCGCCGCAGCACGCGCCGTAGTCTACGCCGTTCTGGTAGCAGATGCCTGCCGTGTGTGGTCAGCATGGGACGTTTTATGTTGAGAAGAGGGATTTGTAGATGATGTACCGTCGTAGGGAACGCAAGTCTGAGAAGAGGCAGCGTCGACGGCAGCGACAGCCGCAATGCCAGCGACGGAGAGGAAGGAGGAGATGGTGGAAAACTTCATTATGTCGGTCTGCTGTTTGAGAAAATGGCTGGATAATAAACTCGGTTGCTTTGTTGGGAAACGGGTCGCGACGGTCTTATTTATGTATCCCCCCATGGAGCAAGCCCATGATGGGTATGGCCCATCTCTATCTGCGTGCCAAAGCGTTCTGTTTGGGCCGCAGACAAAGCCGTAGGAAAACACGAAACCTTGTTCAACATGCTCAGTACCAGGACAATACGGAGTACGGAGTAATGAATAATGCAATGTCCCGCAGGATGCGCTAAATATCTCGTGTACATGCTGTCACCGTACAGCTATTGTCCCTCATATGTGACACATGCATCTTGTCTCTGCAGACTCTGCTTAATCGGCTAGTGTTTCCCCACATGCCCTGAGCGTGGGTTTAAACACGAGGATCTTCCTGCAAACGAAAAGTCAATATTCCACTTCTCGACGTCATTGTTAGGTCTGCAAAGGCCTGCTATTAGACAACGCTAGGGCTGAACGTGCCCTAGCATCGTGCTATGCCATTACCCCTGAGTCAAAAACTGGGCAAACATGTTTTCAGTATCCGTCGGGCCGTCGGTCAGAGTCGCGTTCTGGACTTGGTCGGATCGCCTGTTCCTGCTGATCAGTGAAGCTTGCAAGCGGCACAGGTACTCACTCCGGCTGTGGCTTGAACGCTCAAGTCTGACCAGAACAGTATTCAACATTCATCAGTATTCAACATTCATCAGTATCCAACATTGTACTGGTATACATGGCCCTGCGGAAGCTTCAAGTTTAAAAACAACGCCACATACTTGCTCACCGTGTGTGTTTTGATCGAAAGCCCGACATGTTGCTCGGTCCCAAGGGCGTCATCCAAACACTAGCGGAAAGCATGTTTTGTGCAATTTGACAATACGAGGTCAGTCATGGTTCCATGGATGCCATGTACGGATAACGAGGCGCCAATCGAGTCAACCAGCAAGGTCTAACTCAGTGCGGACAGCTACTGTATGCTCATTCCCAAGATTTTTACCCCTTGTTTCACTTTGCTCCTTGATTAAGTACCGTATTCTTCAAACGGGAGCTCAACTTTTTCTTGACCCTCCCCAAAGTATTTGGGTGCCTGAAAGTCAAACGTTACATGGTGGGCTGCTTGCCGTGTGTAGTGCACTAGGCAATTCAGGTAAAATTCATAAACCACAGACTTGCGGCACACAAAGCCATCTACGAGGCTTTCAGAGCCCTCGAAGCACTAGTTCTCCGAGCCACTGCTCACATTCTCATCAAGGTAGGGCACAAGGCTGAGGAAACACCACCTCGGTGAACTGTATCTCTCCTCAGCCTCCACCAGCCTCTTGCCGACTTATAAAATGAGTTTTGTCAACCAATTTGTGGCTGGTGGTGGCTGGTCACTGGCTTCCCTGCCTATAATACGGATACACGTGCCACGCACCCACCGCATTCGCTATTGGGTGCTGGATACAGTGGCGGCCACCATACACCCGCGGCCACCTTTTTTCAACGCGTTAACTTCGACACGCGTTAATTCCACTAAAAATGAATTCTTTAGCTTAATATAAAGAAGATTATATTAATAATTATTTATCTTTCTTAGGGAAAAATCCTAATTATCTAGTTAAATATACTACCTAAGAATTCTATATTTTATATACTATAATATAGTAATATATAAATAATATTAGGCTATACTAAAAATATTATTTACTAAATTATAAGCTTAAATAACCTAAAGAAAAAGTAATTTATAATATAATAATATATCTTAATAATCTAAATCTTTTAATATAAAAATTATAAATAATAACTATAGCTAATATATTAATTAAAAAATATACTTCTAGCTAAAATCCTAAGCCTAACTTTATTAGACTATACTAGGTTAATAACTTTATTAAATATTATAAACTTAATATCTTTTAGGGTAAAATTTAAGATTTTATAAGATAAGATATTAAGAAATAATACTTAATTAAAAAATATTTTATAAAGCTTTAATAAGCTATTATAAAAAAGGGCGTAGCTACTAACTATATCTAGAATATAGATAAGATAGGTTTTTAAATTAGGGGTGCCTAGGGTACTTATATTATAAGCCTATAAGATAAAAAGTCCTCTTATAAGGGTATATCTTCTAATAGAGAATTAGTAACCTCTATTAAAGTAATTTTAGCTAGAGGGGACTTTATTAAAGTGCCTTTTCTTATAATATAAGCTAAGATATATTTAGGCCTATAATATAAGGTTTAAGAGCTCCTAGATAATACTATAATTATAGTTATAGAATCTAGTTATTTAAATAATAAGGTTAGCTTTAAATAGCTTTAATTTTTTAATTAATATATTAAAAATATAGGCTCTTTAATATAATGCCTATTATTAATTAATAGCCACTACTCCTACTATATATATAAATTCTTAATATATATAGAAGAGAATAATATCTTAGTATTTAGCCTATCTCCTTATTTAATATATCTACTTTAGTTACTTAATATAGTGGTTTTTTCTTTATTAAAATATTACTATTCTTAAGCTATTTTAAAGCTAGTTTATAAGGGCCTTAATATATTAATAAAGCTTAAATTCTTCTATATTATTAATAATATATATTATCTTATAATATAATAAAAGATAATTTTATTAGCCTTTAAAAAA
>JAEIJG010001516.1:0-10117 GCA_037289395.1 Beauveria scarabaeidicola
GAAGATAGAATAATAAGGTTAATAATATAGTCTTTTATTAACTACTTCTCTATACTACTCTCTTCTATCTAAATCTATCTCTACCTATAATCTTACTTCCACATGCCTACTTACAATTGTAATAACTATAATCTCTTTTATTATCTAAGAAAGAGCTAAAAGCTTAGCTTTTATTAATAAAGTTATAACTATATTTTACTTAGCTAAGTAATAGAAGATAAAGCCTCTAAAGAGCTATAAAATATACCTTTAGATACTCTTTTTATCTTAAAGATTATTACTAAAAGTAGTATTTATATAAGCTATAAGCTTTTCCTAGTTATTATTAAAGATAATATAAAGGTCTTAGGATTAATTTAGATACTAAATATAGTTAAGTCCCTAGTTAATATACTCCTAAGAGAGGTTAGTAAAGAATTAAGAGAGTTTTAAGGTAATAAGGGTAATATTAAGTTAAGTTACTATAACTAGGTACCTAATTAATCTAATAATTAACTAATAAAGAGTAATAGCTTCCTTTTTAGCTATACTATTAAAAGTAACTAGAGGCTTTATTAATAAAGAGATCTAGACCTTCTTCTTATTATTATACTTAAATTAATATATAATTTTCTAAATATAGGACTTTTAAAAAAGCTAGACCTTCTTATTCTTTTAATCCCTAATAATTTCTATTACTAAGAACTAGTAAAGACTTTTTAAGGCTTTAATATTATATTTTATTATAATTTCCTTATATAAGTTAAAAAATTCTTTCTTTATTAACTTATAATATAAAATAACTAAGTTATTTATAAAGAAGAAGATAATAATTCTAGTTTAGGTTATAATATAAGGGTCCTTAGGGTATACCTTAAATCTAAAAGACTTAAAAAAGCTACTTAATTTATTATACTATAGAATTAGAGATTACTAGAGGCTATATAAGGCTCTAAAGAACTTCTAGTACTTATACCTTTATAAGAAGCTAGGTAATAACTAGGTATAAATCTTTTTATTAAGTATAGAGTTTAAGAAGGTATTAATAAAGTTATATTAGGCTAATTTTATATTAAAGGCTACTATTAGGGCTATTATTAAATAAAAGGTATAAGTTACTAGGGTTAAAGCTATCTTTATAAGAAGGGTTATTAGCTACTAGTCTCCTTATATATATATCTAAGCTTTATAACACTTAAGGTATCTCTAAGAATTAAATTTATAAGTATATACCTAATAAAGGTTAAGAAGTCTACCTATATATAGCTAAATATAGTTATCCCTAGTTTTTACTATACTTATAAAGTAAATTCTCTAATTCTTAGCCTCTATAGCCTTATATAGTTATCTCTAAAAGGTATAAAATTATACCTCCTTATAGTTCTAAGGCGTCTCTAGTATTAAGTTTTTATATAGCTAGTTAATTAGCTACTTAGTAATATTAATTAATATAGTAAATATTAAATTATTAACTAAGTTAATACTATTACTTTTAAAGTTATCTAGGTCTATAGTTAACTTACTAGGTGTAAGAGAGGTATACTAGGGTTTATTATCTACTAGTAGTAGTATCTTTAGAGGATTAAGATCCTTTTTAGTAGTTAGAGGTAAAAGTAGTAGTTAATTTAAGGTATTAAGGTTATTTAGTGGCTATTTTTAAACTTTATAGGCTTTAGAGCTTAATTCTATATTTTACTAAATAATTATATCTAATAAGGTACCCCCTAAGGTTTTAATAAGATTAAAGGTATTATTATTAAATAAAGAGATTATTATATTTATAATATACTCTAGATTATCTTATACTATAGTCTTAGATATATTAATTTTATAAAGCTACTTAGCTAGTAAAAGTACTTATTATATTATTTCTTTATTTAAATAGAAGGATATCTTATTAAAAGTAATATAACTTAAATTAATTATCTTAGTTTTTTTTATAAAAAGAACTTAAATAATATATTATATTAAAGATATAATTCTAATAAGGTAGCTAATATAAGCTTTTTACTTAAGCTTATTAGCTCTCTTAGTTATTTTTTTATATATTAAGATAAAGGCTTTATATCTAAATACCTTTAAATAAGCTAAGTTAAGGTATTAATTAATTATAAGATATTTCTATTTATTTTAATTCTCTCTTAGCTAGCTTTAAATTAACTTAAGTAGTGTTTTTTAGCTTACTTATTACTAAGAGTGTTTATTTAGTAGATAAATAGCTATTTAGTAAGTAAGGTTCTAAAATTAAAGAAGGAGATTAGCTTATAGGTATAAAAGGGTTATTAATTCTTTTATTATATTACTAGACTATTCCTAGTAGCCTCTATAGTAAGAATAATTAGGGGAATTAAGCCTAAAGTTAATACCTTTAGCTTAAAGTAATTCTCTTTAAGACCTTAGGAAAGCTACTTTATTATTTATTAAAATAATATATATATTAATATTATAATATCTTTTAGTATTATTAATAAAGGTAAGAAGAGTATTATAAAAGCTAGTCTTCTTATAAAGTATTATTATTATATAGAAGCTTATATATTAGTATATTACTAGTTATATATATTAATTAGAGTTCTAGGTGTTATTAAATTAGAATAGATTAACTAAGATAGTTATAAAAGGTATTTTTAGAAAGCTCTCTTTATAAGGAACTCTTAAAATAATTTTCTTTACCTTTAAAGTATTATAGACCTTATAGGGCCTTAGTAAAGATTAGCCTTTAACTTTAGCGCTAACTATATATTTAAGGGTCTAGTTAAATGCCTTTATACCTAGGTAGCTTAAATAGTTATACTAAAGGTTAACTAGGCTTATTATTAATAGCTTTAAGGCTCTTAATAATATAATAGTAACTCTTAAGACTTTTTATAGAGGGATTAGTAACTATTAATTAACTTAATTAACCTTAAAAACCTCTATTACCTAGCCCTTCTACCTATAGTAGATAATATCTTCCTTAGTATTCTAGAAGAGGCCTTTCTTTTTTAGGGTATCTTCTAAGATAATATTCTATACTATATTAGAGTAGTATATTATATTCTTAAGTAAAATATCTTTATTATTATCTAGTAGGAGGTAGATATTACTAGTGCTCTTAGCCTTAATAAGCTAATTAAAGATATTATAAATTTATTACTTATTTAGAGTTAGATTCTTAAACTAGGCTTTATTATTAAAGATATAGTCTTAGGCACCTAAATTAAGTATTATAGAGTTATCCCTAGTACTCTTAGAGGGCTAGATAACTATTATAAGAGAAGAAGGTAATACCTCCTTATTTATAGTTTTTTATATTATAATAATAGTATCTTATATACTCTTTAGTATTATAATAATAGCCTTATTTACCCTCTTTCTAGTAGAATTACTTTTAAATAAGGTAAATATATTAGCTAGGTAGGTATTAAAGAGGACTATAAAGTATAACTTCTAGTGGTTAGTAAGATCTCTAATTTAGTACCTCTTACTATAAAAGCTATAAAATCCTCTTTCTTAAGGTAAATAACTAGTGCCTTTAGAGGTGGCTAGGTTACTAGCTTAGGCCTAGGCTTATTAAGGCTAATTCTCTAAGTAAAAATTAGTAGCTATAACTACTTTAGTAATTAACTAGTTTAAAATAGACTTAACTAGTTATTCTAAAACCTTATTTACTATAATTATAATATCTTTTTAGATATTAGCTTATATAATTTAAGTAAAGAAGGGAAATTAGGTCTTAATAATATTAATAACCTTAGCTATAATCTACTACTTAATAATATACTTTTAGATTCTTTTAGTCTTATACTTTTAAAGAGAAAGCTTAATCTTATAAGCCTACTTAGTTATTATAGTATTCTTAAACTTTTAGGTAAAAAGAAGAGCTTATATATAATTAATTTAGTTTTTCTAGGTATTTTATTCTAGTAGCTTAACGCTTTTTATAAGTTCCTAATACTATTAGTATATATCCCTACCTTACTAAACTATATATAGGTAGTCTTTATATAAAGACCTTAAAAAGGTAGTCTTAAATATAAATAGAATAATAATATAGGTTAAATAAAAAGTTATCTCTCTATTATACTTAGTAAGAATAAATTAAAGTTTAAGGTATTATAGATTAGAAGGTAATTAGATTACTAGCTAGCCTAAAGGACTAGGTTCTAGTTATACTATAAGTAGTATAACCTCTAGTTATTTCTTAGTAGCTATAGGGCTTAAAGAGCTACTCTCTCTATCTTATAATACTAGTGTCTTCTTTAAGTATAGTCTACTACTTATAAGGGTATTAGCCTTAGTAGAGGTAGGCTAAAGCGCTATTAGCGTTATATTTATAAGTCTTCTTACTAAGGAATAGTTAATAACTAGTATTTATAATATTATTATATTATTAGGGTTAATAAATTCTTAAATTTAGGCTTATTAGGCTTAGTTTTTAAAGTCCTAGTCTTAAATTTCTTAGTTATTAGGATTATTAAGCTTTAAAGTAAATTTAACCTTAGTATAAGCTATAATTAATAATTTTAAAGGCTTTTAAAGATCTTCTTAATCTTTAAGAATAAAATAGGGTTTTTTTAAATAAAATTTATAAAGATTTTAGGTTTAATTTAAACTAATATATATTTAATTATAATTCTATAGTTATAGTAGAAGTTAGATTATTTAAATAATTAAAATTAAGCTAATTAATTACTAACTAGGCTTATAACTATTATATAGAATAGTAATTAAGTATAGAAATAGTGTTAATTAAGAAGTAAAAGAAGCTATAGTATAAGGGGGAATAAGGGATACCCTTATAGGGTGGGTATATCTTCTACTATATTAGGTCTGAAAATAGTCCCTATAGTACGCTATATAATAAGCACTACTAATAAAAGAGTACGCCTCCTCTAAAAATAATAAAAATAACTTTTTTATCTTTTTTATATTTTATTTCTAATATTAACCTTATAATTAAGACCCTATTTAGGTATTCTTTTAATTATTAACTATATATTACTTCCTATAATAACTTTTTTATATTTAAGTTAAATATAACTATATCTTTCTCCTTTATAATTTTTACTTTTCTAATAATTTAATACTCCTAATTAAACTAACTTTAATTATTTTTTATATATATATACTAACCCTTAGAGAGATAATAACCTTTTATTATATTATAAACTATAAAAGCTCTTATATATAGTACCTTATTACTATAGGTTTTCTAGTAGTTCTCCTTATCTATTATAATAGAGGTTATAGTAGGGAGACACCTTATTAGAGGTTAGGATACCCCTAATTAGAGAATAAGAGTACTAGTAAGCTACTATAATAAGATCCTAAGAAATTTAGTAAGGAAACTAAGAAAGCTTAATAGATAAAAAGTCTAAAGATAGTTTAACCTAAAAGCTTATTAACTAAGAAGCTAAGTAGCTATAAGTAAGCTTTATTTACTAAACTAGGATATAGATAAAAGAAATAATAAGCTAATAATCTATAAATATCTAATATCTAAATTATCTAATAGTACTAAAGTACTAGGTTAATAACTTATAGAAGTATTTAATTAGGAAATAAGATATTAATTAAGAGTTTAAAACTAGGGAAGGAAATAAGATAATATAGACTAGAAAGATAATATTAAGTAAGGGACTATAAGGCTAGTAGTTATAAAAGACCCTATTACTAGTAATAAATATAATTATATCCTAAGGCTACCTTAGTTATTCTAAAATAAAATAATCCCCTAATCTAGTTAAAAGGACTTAATAGATATATATCTTATACCTAAGTTATTAGTAGGCTTATATTATCTTATAGTATTAAAACACTAGGCTAATAACCTATAAGTATACCCTAGTCTAAGAACTAAAAGATAGGTTAAGGGTAGAAACTAAAATAAGACTAAGATATTACTTAATAAGATATATAAGAAGTTATTAATTATAATACTAGTAGCTATAAGAAGAAGATAGAAGTTTTTCTTATCTTTAAAAGATAATAAACTCCTAGCCTCTAACTTATAATATAAAGTAAGCTAAATATAAGCTATTAAGTTATTTAAAAAGATATTATCTTTATCTTTACTTTAGTTTATACCTAATCTTCTAATTATTCTTTAACCTTTTTATAATAACTATATTTATATTATCTAATAGTACTAAAGTACTAAACCTATATAAAGGCTTAGCCTTTACTATTATATAAGATATCTTTAATCTATTAGATAACTTAACTAATAATATAAAGGGGATTAATATAAAAGAAGGAGTAAGAGAAGGAGTAAAGAAGAGTAAGAAGAAGTAGGCCCTAAAAAGTAAAAAGGTAGGTAGTACTAGCCCTAGTAAAGGATAAACTAGTAAAGGATTAGGAAAAGACTTTACTAAGTATAATACTAACTTCTTAAACTTTATTAATAGTAAAGATCTCCTTATAACCTTAATCTAGGTAAATCTTTAGCTATAGACTACCTTTAAGGAAAAGTTTAATAAAAATAATTCTACTAATTTCCTAAGGAAGTTTAATAGCTAGCTTAATATCTAAGGTATCTTAATTACCTTTAAAAGTAAGAAATTACTTAAAATAATAGAGATTTATATATTAGAAGAAGTTAAGTATCTTATTTTTAATTATAACTAAGTAAATATAAAAATAAAGCTAATTAAATACTTCTTTAAGTATAATATTAAAAAAAGGTTTAGCCTTTAGATTATATTAGTTAGGTATAATAAAATACCCTTAATAAATAACTACTAAGTAATTAGTAAATAGCTTATTAAATATAAGTATCTTTATAGTCTAGTTAGTAAGGACTTCTTTATAATAATTAAGTAGTTTAGATACTTATAGTTAGTTATATTATTAAGAGTTTATTTTAATATAAATAAGCGCTATAATATTAGTATAATAAGTTTTAATAACTTACCTTATAAAGAGATATACTAAAGGATTTTTTAGTTTATTAGAGATTATATCTAGTTCTAGTAAGATAAGAGATATAAAAAGACTATTAATTAGAAACTCTAAGTAATAAAGAAAAGTAAAGTAATAAAGAAGGTAGAGGATATAAGGTTAGTATTTTAATAAGATACTCCTAAGCCTACTAGTAACTTAGATATAATAAAGGCTATTAATAGGTTAGAAAAGCTAGTAATTTATATTATAAATAAAGATAAAGAAAAAGATAAGTTAGCTAAGAGAGATTATAAAGAGCTCCTTAAGGCTATTAAGTAGAACCTAATAAAAGTTAATACTATTATTAAGGATAAGGATTAGATTATTAAGTTAAGTAATAATAAAAAGAAAGAGTAAAAACTCTATATTAATATTATAAGATCTAATATAAAGAAGAAGTATTAATACTACTTTTACCCTAAGTATTATCTAAATAAGTATAAATTTATAAATATAAATACTACTATTTAGTTTTATACCTATAATATAAGTACTTATACTTTATCTCTTAGAGGTTTTAAAGAATACCTTATTTTACCTTATCTACTAGTCTAGCTCTAGGGTAAGATAGTGATTTAGAAGCTTATAGTTCTTTAAGCTTTAAAAGTCTTTATATTAAAGTTTAAAAGATAAGTTATATTACTAAAAAGGGCCTTAAACCCCTAAATAAATACTACTCTTAGTAAATAAAAGGATATTAATTACGCCTAAAATAAGCTATTACTTAGGTAGAAAATACTATAGCTAGTAGAAGTATAGTAAGGACTTAAAGCTAATATTATTTTCTTAAATAATAATATAAGACCCTTAGTTACTACTTCTATTAATATAATAGGGTATTTAAAGAAGTAATTATATATATTTAATAATATAATAAAAGGTAAGGACCTTAGTAATAGCTATAAAAGTATACTTACTAAAGACTTTTAGTAAAAGGATATTCTTAATAAGAAAAAAGGGGGAGTAAAGAGTAATTTAAAGTATTAACTAGTTAATAAGATTCTAAGAAAGAAAATAAGTATAATAACTACTAAAGTTATATAGTATAATCCCTTAATTAGATAATTACTCTTATAAAGAATTCTAAATATAGTAGAGTAAATTAAGAAGATAAAAGTAGTCCTTATAATACTAGCTAGTATAAAGTAATCCTAAGTACTAATAATTATTATATATTTTTTAGAGAAGTAAGAGGCCTCTAAATAAGCCTTTAAGAATACTCTAGTAATAATAAATATTAGTATAATTATAATTAAAAATAGTAAAAGTTCTATAAATAAGGAAGAGTATTCTATATTAATAAAGGCTAGAGAGTATTTAGTTATTAAAGAAAGAGAGGATAAGGAGGTTATAATAAAGATAATCTTACTCCTAGACTTTAGTAATACTTTTAACTATATTTTATAGTTAATAATTTATAACTTAAGTATAAACTATATCTTTAAAGAGAGGTATATAATAGCTTTATAATAATCTTTACTATTTATTTATATTAAGATTAATAATCTTAATTAGAAGCTAATTAAAACTTTAGTTAACTCTAGTACTAAGGGGAATATTATAAACTAAGAAATAGTAGCTAAGTATAATATTACTATTAAACTAAGCTAAGTAATATTAATATCTTACTTAAATAATAAGGTAGTTATAATTAGATTAATACTATTATAACTATATCTTAGTAATACCTTTATTTAGTAAAGAGTTTATATTATAAATATATTAGTCTTAATAAACTTTATCTTAAGAATATTATTTATAAGGTTAGCTTAAGTAATATTTAAGTACCCTCTAGACTAAGAAAATATAAAGATATAAGTATAGTTTAAGAAGATAAGAGTAATAACCCTAGTAGTAAAGCTAATAACCTAGGAGTTTACTAAAAAGTTTCTTAATTAGTACTAACTACTATAAATATAGACCCTAGCCCTTAAACCTAAGTTTATTTAATAAGAAAAGTTATTAAAAAGAGAGATTAAGAGTAAAGATATAGTTTTTAAGCTTAAAGAAGATAATAAGAAGGAGATTAAATAAAGTCTCTAATAATATATAAGTAAAATAAAGGTTATAATAAATAAAAAAAGATTAAATACTAATTTATAAAAGTAATTTACTAATAAGCTTAAAGTCTTTACTTTATATAAGAAAAAGAGAGTAAAGGTAAAGTTATTAGATATATCTAATAATTTTATTTTAAAAAGAGACTTATATTAGTAAGAGAAGAAGTAAAAAGAGATAAAAAGGAGAGTTAAGGAGATAAAAGACTATATAAATTTCTTAATAAGGAAGTTCTTAAAGATCTAAAAGAGTACTTATCTATATAAAAAATAACTATATAGTATTAAAGAATAGATTAAGGACTTAATAAAGTAAAAGAGAGATATATTCTTTATAATACTTTATAACTAAGAAGTTATATTAGTATAGACCTTTAAAGAGAGTAATAGCCTAGATTTAAGTATTTTACCCTTTATAGAGCTAAAAGTAATTAATTATAAGCCTTAGTATAAAAAGTCTATCTTAATCCCTAAAGGTATCTTATTAAAGTTTATTAAGATATTAAAGATAAGACTTAAAGTAAGAGTCCTTAAAAAAAGCTATAAGCCCTACTAGAATCCTACCTTCCTTATAATAAAGCTAAGTAGAGGATTATAGCTAATTAATTTTACTACTAGAATTAATATTATATTAGTTTATAATATTAATATTCTTTTAATTTATAAAGAGATTATAAAGGATTTTATTATATATAAAGTCTTATTATTATTAAATATTCTTTTAGAATATAATTAAGTAATATTAATACTTAAAAGCTAGGGTTTAATAATATTCTTTAGCTTAATTAAATTACTTAAAATATATATTCTCTTATAAAGTATAACTAATTTAGTTATTTAATTTATATATATTATAATAAAAATACTAATAAAGCTTATATTAGAAATATATTATCTATAACGTGGTTAATAAGCGAGTCACGTAGATAAGCGAGTCACACACTCTACCTAGTTTTTATTATTACCTACCTTCACATTATAATCACTTAATAACCTTTAAATAAAAAACACTTTAAAGGAGTTAAGGATTACTCTTACCCTTTAAGCTCTTAAAAAAGACCCTAAACTAAGTATTAAGAAGGCTATAATAATCTATAATATATCCCTAATAATAATATATAACTAATATAATAGTTAAATTAATTAATATAATTTTA
>JAEIJG010001517.1:0-10105 GCA_037289395.1 Beauveria scarabaeidicola
ATATAAAAAAAAAAGTATAAAGAAGTTTTAGGTATTTAAAAAAATATAATAAGTAATAAGTCTTTCTTTATTATTTACCTCTTAAACTTATAACTCTTATAATATAACTAAAGTAAGCTTATATAACTTAATTTAAGTTATAATATAAGAATAATTTATATAAAAAGATTAATAATTAAAATTAAAATTAAAAAAGTATATACTTTATAAAAAAATTATATATATAAAAACTAGAAATTATTTTCTTTTTATAGTTAAGAATTCCCTTATTTATTTTTAGTAATTTTACTTATATATAAGGTAATTCTTTTCCTTAGTATTAAGAATCTAATTCCTAGTTATATATTAGTGTCTAATCCTACTTAGTTATATATAACTTATAGATTACTTAATCACTTATGGAGACTCCTTATCGCACACCTCTTCCGGCACTTCCATTCGTGCCACACACTCTATTCATTGCAACAAGATCGCTAGCTTGCATGGGAAAGGTATGTATTTACTGCATCCGTCAAAGACTTGCTCGCAATCGGAATGCGGAATTTTATGAGCAAAATATGAGAGAATAAAGGGCCATGATGGAGAATTTTGCGACAAATATATCGATGAAACCATTGCCTGAACAACGTCCATAAACTTGTAGTCTATAAAGGTACATCAAACAAGGCCAAGACAGGGGTGGCCCACCTCGACCGTTGGTGAGGACTCGCTCGTGTCGCTCCGGCTCAACAGGGGCCTCGAAATGCCCACCCTCTTCATCATCCACGATTTGTTTGCCCCGACATTGTATGATCATCATCTCTCAACTATGGGCTTCTGAGCTCTGTCGAAGCGCTCACCAGTCATCATGTCTTTAAATCGGCTCAACACAGACACGCCGGTGCGGCAGCACGAGGGCTCGCTGCTGTCGCCAGTCGCTTACGACGACGACGCCGCATCCCTGTACTCGCGCAGCGACCAGGACTCGGACAGCGAAGACGACCAGCTGCAGCAGGCGGCCCGCAACAGCCGCGAGCTGCGAGCCCACGACCGCATCGTTCTAGTCGAGGAGGACGACATTGACCGCCTCGTGACCGACTCGCGCAAGAAGCAGGAGAGCGAGCGCCGCGGGTCCGGCCTCGCCGTGCCCAACCCCCTTAATCTCTTCCGCCGCCCAAGCCTGTCGGGCCTGTCGGCATCCTCGGCCGCCAGCTCCGTCGACGACCTACGGCTGCACCACGCCGAGAGGCGCAAGCGCCGCCGGGAGCGCCGCCGCCGCAAGAGGGAGGCGCTGATGGAGCGCGCTGAGCACGGCGAGGACGGCGGGCTCATGTACGAGATGGAGGAGGGCGGCTTCAAGGAGGGCAGCAGCACCGGCGACAGCAGCGAACGAGACGACAGCGACGAGATGGATAGGCGGCGTCTGGGGCTGGTGGCGCAGGAGCATGTGCACAGGAGGCGCAGCTGGCGGCGCTGGCTTTTGATACACGCGCTGATCGCGATTGCCTTTACGATTCTCGTGCTTGTCGCCTGGAAACTGACCAAGGCAAAAAAGCATGGCGGTGCCGCTGTCAAGGATAGATTTGTGAGCAACGGCACGGCGCTGTTTGGACCAACGACGCTGGTCGTGAGCTTGGACGGGTTCCGTGCCGACTTTTTGAGCCGCCGTCTTACGCCACACTTGAATGCCCTTGTCAAAGAGGGCATCTCGCCGAGATATATGCTTCCGTCATTTCCGTCGGTGACGTTTCCGAACCACTACACGTTGGCGACGGGCCTTTATCCTGAAGCGCACGGCGTCGTGGGCAACACGTTTTGGGACCCGGAGCTCGAGGCCGAGTTCTACTATACGGATCCTAACCGCAGCCTGGATCCCAAGTGGTGGGGTGGTGAGCCGTTTTGGGCCACAGCAGAGAAGCAAGGCGTCCGAAGTGCCGTTCACATGTGGCCTGGAAGTGAAGCTCACATTCTCAACATTGAGCCCAGCGTCATGGACAAGTACAATGGTGATGAGAAGCTCGACAACAAGGTTACGAGAATCATGGAATTTTTGGACATGCCCGGCAAGGAAGACGAATCTGCCGACCCTGAGCACTGGCGTCCTCAGCTCATCGCCGCCTACGTGCCCGATGTTGATGCTGATGGACACAAGTACGGCCCCAACAGCACCGAAATTCGCAGCACGATTCAAGCTGTGGATACGATGATGGGCAAGATCTTTCAGGGCTTGGAGGCGCGCAATCTCACCGATATTGTCAACGTCGTGGTCGTGTCGGATCACGGCATGGCCACGACGGACAGGACGCGACTGCTACAGCTCGAGGAGCTGGTCGACACGAGCAAAATTGAACACATTGACGGCTGGCCGCTCATGGGCCTACGGCCCAAGAACCCCAAAGACACGCAGTCACTGTACGATGGGCTCAAGGCAAAGGCAAACATGACGCCCAGCATCAAGGTGTACATGCGAGACGTGGATATGCCTGAGCGCTACCACTTTTCCAAAAATGAGCGCATCGCGCCTCTTTGGATTGTGCCCAAGACAGGCTGGGCGATTGTCCAAAAGGACGAGTTTGATCTCGCGACGGCTGCCGAGGACGCGGTGTACCACCCGCGTGGCCTGCACGGCTACGACCACGAGCATCCGCTGATGAGGGCCATTTTCATCGCCAGAGGACCAGCGTTTCCGCACCCAGCGAATAGCAGAATGCAACCATTTCGTGAGTTGATACACATGGCGCGAGACGATCAAAGGTGTCGCGAGACTGACAAGGATGAACTATTTAGAAAACATTGAGCTGTACAATCTGCTGTGCGACTCGGTCGGCATCACTCCTCAGCCAAACAACGGCACTCTCAGGCTACCGCTGCAGCCTATTGGCACACATACGGAGGAGGTGGCGGAGGAGCAGGACCCTGTGCTGACGAAAGACGTGATAGAGTCGGCATTGCCATTCACAAGTACACAGCCGTCGAGTACGAGCGGCAGCACGACCGAGGCGCAGCCCTCTCCGACACTGGTGACGGGGACGGAAGCGCCGGCGGCACCCGAAGAGACGGAGCCCTCGAAAGCAGGCAACAAAGACGGCGACGAGGAAAAGGACGACGAAATTGACGAGGGGCATGGTGAGAAGAAAGATCCGGACATATTGGGCTCGCTTGTAGGCGCTGTGGGTGATGCATGGGACTGGATCTCAGGGCAGGCTGGCAAGGTCTGGAATGACATTACTGGTGGTCCACAATAGACGAGGGAATGGGTGGAAGACTGCCTTTTTAGAAGATGCAAACATCTTTGGTATAAAATGGGCGTTTTTGGATATTTCTCTTCTTTTTTTCGAATCAGCCTTGCGTGTTGTTGATTTCTTTGTCGTATACATACACTAGCTCAGCGAAACACTGGTAATGATAACACACAATGTGACAATGTAATGATTTGTGCGCGTGTGTCACAGTCTGAAGACGAGGTGAATGGCGGGTGAAGAGAACACTTTAATTGGTGGGAATGTGGCGGGGAAGAGAATGGAACGGGTGCCGGCATGCTGCTTTGTTCCGCAGGCATCGGATGGTTGTGCTGTCTGACGCTCAGATGAAGCTTTTTGAAATAAGAGTGCTGAAATTTAAATGAGTTGAAACTTGAAGTTGAATGGCTGCCTTTTTTCACACTAGCACAAGGGGGGGACGCCCAAGTACCTATGAGCAAATCACCTCCTAATCAACATACATTCTTGCTCTGGCGTGACTTAAAGCCTCTGCCATGCAGATCCAGGCACAGGCCAGAATCCCCACTAAAATTAATTGACCACGACGCGTCTCTCCATCATCACCGGATGTTGAGAACAGCAGTATCAGTGTATCACGGCGCTTGCACATCCCAGATTCGCTCACTTACGCTGATCTCGACGGCTTAAAAGCCACTCGACCCCAAATCCTCCTTCGAGACATTCCCTTAATCTTTCCGAGTCGAACGAAACACTTCGCTCTAGCTATCCTTCCAGTCGCTGCCTCTTTCCGCCTCGAAAAACCCGCCCCTCCTTATTTTGGGCACAGAAATTCACAGCTTCTCTCGTTTCCTTTGGCTTATGCACTGCGGACCAACCCTCGCTTCCCCCCCTTTACAAATAGTTGTGCGTGTGCGGCGTTGATCGCTGTGCACGACATGCGCCGCGCGACAGAATGGCCACCCCGAACAGATCGCAAGAGGTGAATACGCTGCGGGAGGAAATCGGATTCCAGCGCGCAATTCTGGCTTCGCTCGCAGAGGCGCAGGATGCAGACTCTAAGAAGGCGCGCATCAACGCCAGGAGGGATATTCAGCTTCTCACGGAGAGGCTGCAGAAGCTCGAGGGTATGTATGCCCTGCGTTTTTTTTTTCCTGCTCACACTTTGGGGGGACTCGCTTTTAACATTACGGTCCGACAGGAACACCGTCCCAGGCCGTCCCTTTACCCCTAGGCTCGCAAAGCGGTGAGTCGCTGGGTGAGATGGATGATACCGGCTTTTAGGTACTGACAGGAACCCGAAGCAGTCAAGACAGAGCGGTCGTCGCAGCCTCTGCAGCCGCCTACTACGCCCATCAGCCTCCCAACCAGGAAGCGAGACCTTGGACACCGCGGAAGTCCCACCAGCCCCGGTCTACATCCTAAATCGCAAAAGACGACGCCAATGTCGGTCGCCAGAGGCAGACCACCCAATAGCTCAATGGATGATATCATCGACTCGGACAATCTAGAGGTTATTGACCTCACAGGGTATGGGCACCTTTTGCTGCCGTTTGTCGGAACCTAGCTGACATGGCTCCAGTGACGACATTGCGGATACGACTGGCTACATTGCCGCGCAGATACAGCAGGAGAAGCTGGCCGCTCAGAGTCAGCGTGACCGTGGTTTCGCTAGAAGCCTTCAGCAGTCCCGAGTTGCTGCCAACGGGAGTCGAGATCCCCAGTCGGATCCGCTGCAGCGTCTTATGCAGACTGCTCGGACGAACGGGGCCCCTAGATCTGGCTTCCAGGACAGCAGTGAACTGAAAGTCGAGTACCCGGGCCAGGATTCCAAGACTAATATCTTTGCGGCTCCCAGTGCAAACGCGTCGCACTTTCCTCAAGCCCGAAATGACGACCTTATCCGTAGCATCCAGATGGCGGAACAGTACAGGCTCCAGAGTCAGCAGCGGCTTCATGATAGTCAGCGACGACGGCAGCTGAATCATGGAATGGTACCTGGCCAGCCCTTACCTGGTCTCTTTCCAGGCTCCGAAATGTTTGGCCCGTACTCGCAGCACAGTCACTCTGTCGCCCAACCGCCTCGCCATGTTCTTGGGTCCACGACTTGGCCCGTTGTTCCCAGTATGGGTGTTACTTCTACCATGGACGTTATCAATCGCACAAGAGACTTCTCTTATAGCAACGCGGCGGCTGGGTTTGGCCTCCCTGCGGTACCTGATCGCATGCGACATTTTTTGGATCTGACTCAACCGCAGGAAAAAATGAGCGACAAGGAGTTGGACGAGTTACTTGGAAATATTCGTCCTGATGAAGAGATTCCACTTGGAGAACGTAACGATACTGTCGAGGGTCTCAAGGTGAACATCTATCACCATCAGCAACTCGCTCTCAAGTGGATGCAGGCCATGGAAGACGGCTCAAACAAGGGCGGTATTCTGGCCGATGACATGGGCCTGGGCAAGACCATCTCTGCGCTCGCATTAATGGTGACGAGACGGGCCACCTCGCGACCCAAAACGAACCTCATCATTGGTCCCCTGTCCCTTGTTCGCCAATGGGAGGAGGAAATCTGCACCAAAGTATCGGCATCCCATAAGATGTCTGTATTTGTATATCACAGCAAAAAGGCCACCACTGATGAGCTTCTCACGTATGACGTGGTCTTGACCACGTACGGCACTATTGCCGCAGAGCTCAAAAGATTGGACACCTTCGTCAAGGAGAATGCTGCTGCCCAGAGAAACCCCGACTATAACTCCACCGAAGTCACGCTCAAATTTCCTTTGTTGCACCCTACAAAGGCAAAGTACCATCGCATCATTCTTGACGAAGCCCAGTGCATCAAGAATAAGGAGACGCAAACGGCCAAGGCCTGCCATCGCCTGCGGGCCAACTTCCGCTGGTGTTTGACAGGCACACCCATGATGAATGGCGTCTTGGAGCTGTACTCGCTGCTCGCCTTTCTGCGAATCCGGCCGTACTGTGCTTGGGATAGATTCCGCCAGCAATTCGGTGTTTTGTTTGGCAAAAAGGGTGATGAGAAAAGTGTCGCCATGAGCAAGCTGCGTGCCCTTCTCAAAGCGATTATGCTCAGGCGAAAGAAGAATTCCATGCTGGATGGTAAGCCCATTCTAGAGCTGCCAAAAAAGACTGAAATGGTTGTATATGCAGAGCTATCCGCGGATGAGCGTGATTATTACAACCAGCTGGAAGAGAAGGCCCAGGTTCTGTTCAACAAGTACCTTCGTGAAGGCAGCGTTGGGAGGAACTACTCTAATATTCTTGTTCTTCTTCTGCGTCTTCGCCAAGCATGTTGCCATCCGCACCTCAATCTCGACGTCACTGACAATGCTCCGGTGACCGAAAAGGAGGTTCTTGATTTGGTCAAAGAGCTACAGCCTGGCATCGTGGCAAGAATCAAGGCTGCGGAGAGCTTCGAGTGTCCTATATGCTACGATGCCGTCCCCTCCCCTCAGTTTTTCATCCCATGTGGCCACGACAGCTGCAGCCAATGCTTGAGCCGCCTTGCCGACAATGCGACGTCCCAGAATATTCAAGAAGGCCACGAAAGCGATAAATGCAAATGTCCAGTCTGTCGTGGGCAGTTTAACCCAAAACAGTGCTTTACCTTGGAGGCATTTCGAAAGGTGCACATGCCTGAGGCGCTTAAACCGGAGTCAGAGGATGAATCGGAAGACGAATCCGAGGACGAATCTGACGAGGACGCCATTGAGGAGACTGATGCTAGCGATGATGACATCTACTCTGACGATACCGTGGACGCAAAGGGCAATTTGGCTAATTTTGTTGTTGATGACCACTTTTTCAGTGACTCTGATAGTGACTCTGATGATGACACTGACACCAAGCCAGATGTGGCCAAGATCAAGGCCGAAGGGTCGTCCGCGGATCACAAGGTCAAATCTGAGAAAGTAAAGTCCGAAGTAGTCAAGTCTGAGGAAGACGAGCATGAAAAGGAAGAGCTGCGCAAAGCCAAGATCAAGCAAGGCAAGCGTGTGCGACTGCCAAAGGCTAAGAAGTCCAAGAAGAACAAGTCCAAGGCGAAGAAGAACGGAAAGGAAAAGGAAAAGGTAATCAAGGTTGATATCAAGCCATCGATGCTCAAAGAACTTCGCATTCAAGCTCGCAAGAGCCGTGAGGCGTACCGCAAGTACATGGCCTACCTCCGACAGACATGGCTCCCCGCGGCCAAGGTCTCCGAGTGCATCCGGTTGCTAGAGGAGGCCGACGCGGCGGGCCGCAAGTCGATTGTCTTTTCGCAGTGGACCCTGCTTCTCGACCTGATCGAGGTCGGCCTCGGCCACGCGGGCTTCCGGAACAAGCCGCAGCGGTACGATGGCGGCATGTCGGGCGAGGAGCGCAACATAGCGGCCAAGGCGTTTCAGACCGCCACGCGCAAGGACGTGACGGTGATGCTGGTCTCGCTGCGCGCCGGCAACGCGGGCCTGAACCTGACCCAGGCCACGCGCGTCATCATCATGGACCCCTTTTGGAACCCGTACATTGAGATGCAGGCTGTCGACCGGGCCTACCGCATCGGGCAGAAGCAGCCCGTCGAGGTGTTTCGCATACTGACGAGGGAGACGGTCGAGGACCGCATCGTCGAGCTCAAGGAGAAGAAGCAGGCTATCGTGGAGGCGGCCCTCGACGAGGCCGAGAGCGCCAAGATTGGACGGCTGGGCGTCAGCGAGCTCAAGTTTTTGTTCAACAGACGAGATGAGTAGTTGTCAATACGGGCTTGTATTATTCTACTTTATTTTATCATTTATTGATGCTAGCTGGGTCATTCTTGTCACGATGGAATGGACGCGAGAAGAAAGCGGCCTTTGGCTTATGTGAGCTTTTTTGCGAGTTTGGTTTCTTTTTACATGATTCATGGTTTTTGGCTTTTCTCTTCTTGGAATGACGATGGGATGGTAAAGGGATAAAGTTCCTTTTTTTTCTTTTCTCTCTCTTTTCTTCTTTTATTGCTCCCTTTATAGCTAGATTAGATGGAAAACACAACGCAAAAAAAAGAAGAAGGTTCTTGGTATTTTTGTTTGATTAGACCCCCAATTGACGCCATATTGATGTGCTGCTGAATTCCCAGTCATTGATACACTGCCCCTCGTCTCATTACTGTAATACCTTGTCAACCACGGCTTCCAGCGTTTCCTTGGCGGAGTTCTCACTGCTGGACGTCCACGTCCAGGACCGCCCATCTATCGACGCCGTGAGCCGCAGCGCAGCCGCGCCGCCATCCTCGCCCTCCGCCGCTGTATCCCTCGCAACCGCAAACTCGAGCTGCGGCCTGTCGTGATCCCGCGCGTGGCGTATACGCGTGCCAAGCGCGCCCAGCACCCACGCCTGCCCCTTCTTCTTGCCCTCTTCCTCCTCCTCTTCCTCCTCCACCGCCGAGTCGCCAGCAGCAGCAGCAGCAGCAGCGGCCCTGCGCCTGCGCAGGTAGTGCGCGGCGAGGGCCCGCGCGGCGACGACGCACAGGTAGTCGACCAGGGCGGCAAGGCCCGGGTAGCCGTCGGGATATGGCGCGCAGAGGGCATGGACGGCGGCGCCGGCGGGCGCCAGCACGTGGTAGTATGTGGCGGTAACGGGGACGAGGTACGTGCGGCCGCGGACGGAAAAGGACACGCCGGGGAGCAGCGCGACGTCGAGGGCAAAGTCGGTCGGCTGCAGCATGTGCCGGACGAGGCTGACGGCGGCGGACGGCTGGTTTGGGCCGGCGGCGGCGGCGGCAAAGTCGGCCACTGTCGGCTGCGGCGTGCAGAGGGTAAAGGAGCAGTCGGTGACGCCGGCGCGGCGGAGCGTCTGTATGAGGTTGCCGACGAGCTGCGTGGCCGAGGCGGCGCTGCGGGCGTACAGGAGCCGCGCGATGATGGGGCGGAGAAGCGTGTGGACGTGCTGGCCGCGCGTGCGCGGGATGTGAGGCGGCAGCGGCCGGATGCGCAGCAGCTCGTTGCAGCGGTGGGCGTAGGTGAGGAGGATGTGGAGCGCGAGGGAAATGGCCTCGGCGGTGGTGTTTTCCGGCAAGTTGTCGTCGTCGTGGTCGTCGGGCTGGGGCTGCGCGGCCGAGGAGGAGGACGCGGGAAGCAGCTCGACAATGATGCGGGTGTCGGCGTCGACGGCGCACACGAGCCGCTTCTCGTCGTCGGGGTGCACGTCGTACGCGGCGAGCGACCGCGCCTCGCGGGTGAGCTCGTGCCAGAGCTCCTGCGCAAAAATGGTGTTGCGGGCGCCAAGAACGCGGGCCTGCAGCCCACCCGCCTCGTCGTCGTCGTCATCGTGTAGCTCCTGCGAAGCGGCGCGGCCAACGACCCTCCCGCCGCGCTCGTAGGTGACGACCAGGCGCTCCGGGGTGCCGCCGAGCCGGCCCATGTCGAGCCAGGCGACGCCGTCATCGCCGCGACGGATAGGCGCGAGGCCATTACGCTGAAACTCGGGCGCGGCTTCAGAGAAGCCGAAGCGCACGCCGAGGCCCGGGGCGTCGCCGCTGCCACCTGGGACGCGGCAGACGGACCAGCCGGCCTGCCGCACGCTCATGACGCCCTCCCAGTAGCGGCCCTCGGCGGCCATTTCCGCGCCGAGAAAGGCGGCGGCGTCCTCGGCGGCGTCGCGCGTGCGGGAAATCTCCATGAGCGTCCAACCCACGGCCACGGCCTCGCAGTCGCGCGTCTTGGCCGGCGTCGTGTTGGCGTCGTCGAGACGGTCCGCGCCCATGGTGCCGATGCCGACCAGCTCGCGGAGCTGCTGGCTCAGCGTGAGGCTGGCCTGCGTCGGGTTGTGCTTTGATAGGAGGAGCGAGAGCGAGTCGAGCGTGAGCATGGCCGTGTTGCTTGCGATGCTAGGTGGGGGGAGGGGGGGACATGTTAGTTTTCGGCGCTTCTAGA
>JAEIJG010001518.1:0-10092 GCA_037289395.1 Beauveria scarabaeidicola
TTTTTTTTTTTTTTGTGCCCTGTGCTTCTTTTTTTGCCTCGTTCTGTCGTGCATGAATTTATTTTTAACTCATCGACGATTACGGGCTCGTGATGCAGAGCATAAAGGGAAGAGAGCCAAGGAGAGGGGCACGCGCGACAGACCGCTGTCCGCATATCAGCGCGATCCAGCGTCGTCATTGGGCGACGACGCGGTCCAAAAAGGCGAGACCTTGCAAAAGGTGAGGGCTTGATTCACCACCGTGTTGTTGGTATTGACCGTGAGAAGAAATCGCAACAGCCGTTTTCCATTCTTCATGTTGTGAATTTCCTAGTTTCTCTCGTATGCTCGTCTCCCCTTACTTCCATGCCCCTCCTCTCGCAACCAGCCTTCTTTCTCCTAGGCAACCACGCGGTGGCATCGCCAACAACACTGAGACCAAGGGTTTCAACTTGTCCATGCCGTCTCTGCACCTCATTATTTTAGCGTTCATGTGTTCCACATTAATTGTTGGTAATCAGAAACATAATACAAAGACGAGAATAGCAAGTAAGATAGTACAACAACATCTCCATCGGGCCGTGCGATTCTCTTCTTCTCGGGCGATGCCATCCGCCCAGCTAGGCATTCTTGCCTTGTTCAAAGCCGCCCCTTTCTACTCGCCGCAATGCCGTGCGACTACCATTCTCTATTAATTTATTTTCTGTTCCGTAAAATATGTTTCCTCTCCTCGCTTTCAAAAGTGTGCAAACGGGAGGGGCAACCGTTTTCGACTACAACTTGTCTCTGAACTCTGTTCAAGCAAATCCCCACCATTGTATTAGGTGACTTTTATCTTCGCTTCCTTTTTTTTCAACAAGCCCAACAAGTTTTTCCAGTTGCCTAGTCCAAGTTTCCGTTGCGCAGGGTCCAAAACTCAAGACAGGTAGCCCCGTCCTGCTTCACTGCTGAGCAGCGTGGCACTGCGGCGGGCGTCCAAGAAAAGGTCCTCGCATTCTGACACATCCTGGATGTCAATCTGAGTGCGACCGTTGGCTTTTGCAAGAATGCTGTAGTTGTGTACTCAAGTCAGCGACAATGTCTCGGATCCGAGGCCTAATTAGGGTCGAGGTGGAGGGGCGATGGGACACGAGTAGGGAAGAAAAGGGGGGGTCGGAAAGAGCTGACAATAGAAGAGCAAAGTGAAGCACAAGCCAGTTGGAGGCCGGCGCGAAATGATGCAAGAAGGGGGGGCTTAGGGAAGGGACTTTGACTGTGCGACAGACGAGTACAGCTCGTGTAACGTGAGGGGGCAATGTGAACGACGAAACCGTCCAACGCGAGTCACCTGGACCCTGACACATTAATGGCTTGGGGCTTTTGGTGGGACGCCAGATGCGGAAATAGCACTCGTGCTCCCCGTTCTTCCGTTTTGAAACATGATTGGGAGTAGACCGCATTGAGCACCTGGCGGCTCACACATAGGTAGATAGCGAGGAAGAAACAGAGGCAACTCACCTAGCAGGAGTCAGGAGCTGTAAGCAATATCTCAGACTGATGCGCACGCCGTGCTCCGCGATCTTATCAAGAGCTGCGTCGGTAATGGCCACAGCCTCGGTCGTTGCGCGTAGCTTGGCAATGCGCTTGATCTCATCAGCCTCGTAGGGTGCAGTAGGAATAATGAGCAGGCGGGCCAGGAAATCGCTAGGAATGCCGTGGGCCGCAACAATGTCATCGGTGCCTCGGATCTTGCACATTCCACGGTTCGACGCTAGAACCACGATGGGCGCAATTGGTGATTCCAACGCCCGGTTCAGATAAGTAAAGCATTCCACATCGAGCATATGCGCCTGCCGTCCCAAATATGTTAGCCACAATAATCATAGAATGAGATGCACCTCCAGCACTGTGTTTGCCTCGTCCCCTTGCCCCTTCATTTTCACCCATGTCCGTCCTAGCAACGGCCGCAAATTCTTCTGCGAGTGGTCCCAATAGGAAAGTGACACGGGAATTGTGCGATTGGAGACGGACCATATTGAAATCAAATATCTGCTCTGTCTTACCTCATCGATGAATAGAACTCCGGGGACGAGCTCGGCGACACCTTGGTCAATATATTTGCTGACGACCTTGTTGATCTCCATGCGAAGCTTCTCGGTAATCTCAGTCATCTTGGGCTTCATCAACTGTCCCATCATGCTCATGATATCCTGTCCGCCTTGCGGTCTGGCATTGGCGACATCAAGGTCGTGCAGCGTGACATCCTGGACAATCTCCTTCTTCTTATGCACTTCACCCTTGGGAATGGGTACGTACTCCTCAGCCTCAAGGTCGAATTCGGTCGCATAGGCATCGGATCTGCCTACGCGCTTGCAGGCGCCGGTGTTGGCCTCGATGTAGATGACGTCGCCGACGGTGACGCGCTCTTTCTGGATCGCTTCGTAGATGCTGGGGTCCAAACGCAACTTCTTTTGGCCCTTTGCACTCTTGAGACCGATCAACAGCGTGCTGATTGTCTTGCCGTAGCCGCCGAGCGGGTTCTCCGCCTCCTCGGGAGTGAGCTCTGTGACTTCGCCTTCGTAGACCTCCTTTGTCTCGCGGACCTTGAGACCAATGGCTCGACGAAAGTTTTCCATGAGCATCTCTGTCTTCTTCACTTCGGTCGAGTAGATTTCGCTTCCGACGATGGGGCAAAAAGGGATCTTGGTACCCAATTCTTGGCTGATGGCCAGCGCCAGCGCCGTCTTTCCGGTTCCAGGGCCACCAGCAAGAAGAACACCACGTCCAGCCATCTTATGAGCTCGAATTAGATCGACGACGACACCGCACGACTGCGAGACTTGTGTTAGCTGCTTGCGTCTTCGCAACCAATAAGAGTGTGTAGAGTAGCGAGTGTATACCTCGCGAGCCTGTGTTTGGCCGATGAAGCCACTGGCTTGCGACTCCGCGCGTCCATCTAACTTCAGCCCAAGGCCCTTGATGTGAGTATGCGCCGCCGTGCGATTGTCGCGCTTGTTGCCCTTGACTTCACTGATTTGAACCATGTTGGCAGCGGCTTAACCAAGCCTATGTGAGTCGAAATAAACCTGAATCAGCGACTCGGGCGTAGGCTCAATAGAATTCGACAATTTTCTGCAGAGAGAGGCGCGATTTTGATGTTGAAGTGCCTTTGCGAAGCGTCAAAACGTTTGCGATTTGCCCTACAGTTGGCGGATGTTTGAAGCTGTCGCGACGCGCGCAAACCTGTAGCGTCACGTGACTGTATAGCTTTAACCGCTATCGTGTTACAGCCTGGTAAACTACCCGGCATCATTTGATTCATTTCTACTTTCCCGCGGACATGTACGTGCATGTATTCGTTCTCTCTGTATTCGTTTTCTGTATTCGTTTTCTCTGGTCCTCTATTTTCTTTCACACTGGAAGAGTGACCTCTTTTTGTGTTTGTTAGGATTTCTCTGTCCAATGCTCCTTGGCAACTTATCCTACCCGCAGCACTAGCCTAGAGTCGGAAAGCCATGAAGCAATGTTGCTTATAGCAAAGACGACGGCACAGCACCGAGGGAGCTGTATGAGTTGGATTTGTTTTTAAAAAAACCCATGGTTTCATGAAACATCTTTATATAATCAAACTACCGTGAGCGGTAAACATTTAGTTCCGTATTTGCACCTGCGCCGCCGCCATCCATGAGCATGGGTGCGTCCTCGGCCTCATCAAGCAGATTTGGTTGCGCTTCACAATCTTCCACCTTGGCGGCAACTTTAGGTGCCCTTTTCAGTAGCACTACGCCAATAGCGCTGCCTAAAATCAATGCACATCCCAGGAAGCTGACGAATCCCATCCTGTGGCCGAAAACCCACCAGTCAAAGCTCGCGGCAAACAACATATGAGTGTATATCATAGAATTTGCCTTGTTCGATTTGTCCTTGCTGAGACCTGTAGTGAGCAGAAATTGCATAACCAGGCCGAAGAGACTGATTAAGATAATAAGCAAGAATTGCTTGATTGAGTATGAGAATGTCCAGCGTAACGTAGGCTGTGAAATATTGAGTGCTGGCGCTGCGCAAAGTATAATTGCACACATGAGAGTACTGATGACTGCAAAGGCGTTGACGGAGACGAGGGGATTGACCTTCTTGCCGATGGCTCGGAGACTCGTAAAAGCACCAGCCGCACCAAGAACCCCAAGCAGCGCAACAGCGACAGCGATGAGGCGCTCGCTCGCCGTTGCCTCATGGTCCATGCCCGGAAGAGCCCCAACCTCAGGCACCTCATGGCTGGAGGCTTTGCCCGAGTCGACAAAAAAGGTGGCAGGCTGTGCAATGAGAACGACGCCAAAGAAGGCAATCAGCGTAGCCAGTTGCTCCATTCTCGTAAATGGTTCGCGCAACGCAAAGTAACATATTATGCCAGCCACGCCGGGAGCCAGGAAGGTGATGACTGTTGCGTCGGCCAGCGGTAGATACATCATTGAGTACCACATGCCGAATATTCCAAAAAAGCCAGAAAATGAACGGAGGAATAGTAGTAACCGAATACCCTTATGCGGGATGGGAAAGTCGGCAAAGCCGGCCCTCCACATGTAGATCGAGCAACCAACCGCACTGAGACCTTGTCTGTAGAATAAGAGCTGTACAGGATGCATGCCGTCACCTTCCAATTCCATAAACCTGGCGCTGAGGTTCATGAGGGCGCCAAATAACTGGGCTAGCGCAACACATATTGACGGGAGATTATTTTGCCAGAATTTTCGTATAAAGGAATGTCGCTGAGTGAACCCGGGCTGCCCGTTGTAAATGCCGGCGTGTGACAGCGGTGATAATCGGCCGCTAAAAATTGGGCTTGGAGTCATTGCTCGTATAGGTTCTGGCATAAAGGCTTCAGACTTTGGACCAAGCGTATTTGACGATACGCCATTCTGCCCATGGCTGCTCGACTTTGTTGTTGTGCTGTCGAGTTTCGCCTTGCCGTGAGCAGTAAGCTCTACCTCGGCGTTGGTGCCGCCCCCGTGAGACATGATTTTCCGAATTTGAAGGAGAGGTTTAGCGGGGGTGAGATGAATTGGCGCCACCCGAGGTTACCGACTTATTGAGAGCAACGCCGTTGATGGGTTCTTACCCGTCACTCGCTTGAACCTTTCCAGTGGCCAACCGAGTAGCCATGTCAACGGCATCGTCCAGACAGAGAGAGGGAGAGGAAGAAGAAGAAAATGAAAAGGTAACGCTCCGGACGTGAGCGAGCCGGCAGTAGACTAGGATTTGCCCGGTGGCGGGCAGCGGCCTGACTAGGCCGTACTGGTGGAGTCGGAGTGCGCATCTTTCGAAGGCGAAGTTTGGTTACGGTTGTGTGGAATGGCGGGAGAGAGGAGGAGACGGTGGAACCGTTTGGCTGCAGCGACAAGTGATAATGCAACTAGTGAGAGCCTAATGATGGCCATGCTGGCTGTATTGGGCAGTTAACAGTGCTGGCCGCCCGATATCGCACTAGAAGGCGCCCATGGCGTAGGTATGAAAAAAGATCCTTGGCTGCCAAACTGCTGCCAAGCTGTTGATCATTGCCAGGTCGAATATACAACCTGGTTGAGTCGTGGTCGCCGGCCTTGGCTGGTTCCTTGGCAAAGAGAGAAGTCGGCTTCTTCTCCACGCCCGGCAAATACCCGGAGATAGCAGAGCCCAGCGTTTTAGCCGCACATGGCCATTAGCTTCTGAAACATCTTTAGTCGAAACAACATTCGAGAAACATTAAAGTCCGTTTCATCTGGCAGTAAGGATTCCGTCTACTTTTTGACCCCTCCTCTCTCTCGCATGCTCCTGTGATTGTTGCTCGCTGCTTTCACCTGAAGCAAAAAGTGCACGACACAGCAAAGCCTGGCAAAAGCAATAAATAGATTGCAATGACTAGTAAATATCGATGTCGTGTAGGGAGATGATTGAAATCTCAAACATTGAATTTATGAGAGCAATAACTGATAGCCTTTGCTTCCCTTACCCCAACCCAGACCCAAACCCAAACCCAAACTTATAACGCCATGTCCATGTAACTGTATTGTGAGAAACCAAGATATAACAAGGGGCACACACGCGCCGACGCGTTGTGCTGCCAAAAAAAATCGAATCATAATCGTAGCGCTTATTTTTGCGCACCACAGCCAGGGTATCATTTCTTCTTGCCCAAAGCGTCCGCCTCAGCATCGGCATCGTCGTCGGCCTCACCAAGCTCCTCCTCCTTGTTGGCCGACATTCTGCCGCCGCCGCCGCCACTCGCCGCGGCGGCGGCGCCATCTCCCTTTTGTCGCTTCTTCTCCTCTTCTGCCGCATCCTTCATGATATCATCCTCGGCGTCGCGCAGAATCTCGCGCGCCTTTTTGATCTCCTTTTGCTTCTCAAACACCTCTTGCACCTTGCCGAGGAAGGCTGGGTTCTTGCGAAACGCAAACTCGAAGTCTTCGTACTTGATCTTTTGACGGCCCGAGTATTGCGCCGCGCGGGCCGCCTCAAAGGCGATGGACTGCATAAAGTCTGTGAGGATTTCGTCGAGGACGCGGACGGTTTCGGGGAGCGGGTTCTTGACGTCGCCGTGCGCGTAGAGCAGCTGGGCAACTAGAAACTTTGGTTAGCATAATATCAAAAGAGGAAGAGGCCGCTGTGGCCGGGACAGACAGATGCGACGTACGCTCATTATGGGAAAAGTTCATCTTGCCGACATTTTTGCCGGCACGCGCTCTGGGTTCCATTTTGAAGCGATTTGGAGGCGCGGCGACAGCCACGCGGTTGAAACTAGAGCAGGACTTTTGGAGACAACAAGTTCGCAGAACCCAATAACAAGAACAGAGTCTAGGCAATTTCTTCCAAAGTCTTGCGCAAAGTTGATGAAATTGCGATTGCAGAGTGGCCGGCAAGATGACTTGAACGAGGCATGGTGGGGCCCAGCTCGCCGCTGTTGACGTATGGTTGGTCGGCTGCGGCGAATCTTTGGTCCCCTGGAAGCCAGGTACCTAGGTACCTACGTAACTACAGCAAAGGCCAGCGCATCTCGACCTTGGAGCTTCCCATTGCCGCCACGACCTTGCGCGGGACGCTGTAAAAACCCATCACATAAGTGCTGTCGCATCGAGTCAACCAATATGGTATGCTAGCGTCGTGTATGTCTCGCGTTGTCCCGGATTCTAACGTTATTTCGCAGTCGGCACTCTTCAACTTCCAGTCCCTCCTCCTCGTCATCCTGCTGCTCATCTGCACGAGCACCTACGTCCACCACTTTACACCAGGCATTCTCGACAGAAACAAGAATGGGTAAGAGGGGAAACCAGATTGCGAATGCATGCAAAGCTGTTTGATTGACAGCTAACCACATGGCCAGTGTTACGGGCGTCTTTTGGAAATGTGCGAGGATAGGCGAGAGACTTAGTCCATACATAAGCATATGCTGTGTCGTCATGGCTGTAAGTTGAGCTGTGCTTTCCAGGCTGCCAAACGACGCGCTAATCTGGGAATAGGTCTCCCTCTTCTTCGGTTAAGCATCACACGCGACATTCTCTTACTTTGTTCTTGCGATTCGGGCGTTTCGAGGGGCGGATACATGATTACTTACGATGCTTTCGATACAAATAATGGCGCGATATACTTGGTAACGAAGATTAACAAGTGGATAGAAAAAGGAAAATAAAGTCCCAACTTTCATCCATGGTGCTTTTTGAGCATTACTCATTCGGATGACGTGCCAATTTTCCCTGGATTCACAGATGCCAACTCTGCATCCTGCGTCATACTAGGCGATGCAGAATATCTTTGCCTGCTAGCCACCGCTCCAAATTCTCGGCCGTCTCTGCGTACCACCTGTTCATGAGACCTTCATCGACGTAGCCCATGTGAGGCGTCGTGAGCACCTTGGATCGTCCCGCAACACCCCACTGCTCAATGCGCCAGGGGTTTCTCTCAGGAAGAGGCTCTTGATCAAAGACGTCCATGGCTATGCCACGGATCATGCCTTGGTGCGCTGCATTCAGTAGCGCATCTTGATCGATTAGAGCGCTGCGTGAGGTGTTGACCAGTAGCGCATTCGGCTTCATGACGGCCAGTGTGTCTGCGTTGACGAGCCCTCTCGAGCGCTCGCTCAGAACATAGTGCAGGCTGACTACATCCGCAGTGCGAAACAACTCTTCTTTGCTAACCACCTGGAAGGTCCTCTCACCGAATTCATTTTCGATTGGTAGGCCAAGATTGGCTGCAGCCCGGTCCGCCCTGTCCTGGTCCAGGTTTGCGCTCCAGCAAACGACCTTCATGCCGAAAGCCAGAGTTCCGATTCTTGCCACAGCCGCGCCCAGCCTTCCCAGACCAATGATACCGAGAGTTTTACCGGGCAGACCTATCGCTAGGCTAGACTGCCAGCCTCCCGACTTGACGACGGCATCATCAAACGCGACGTTTCTGGCGAGAGCCAAAATCAGCGCCCAGGTGTGCTGCGTCGTTGGGTGGCTGCCTCCCTCTTTGATATCAGCTGGAAGCGGCTTGCCTGAAGGCTCGGGTTTGTCGGTGCGACCCTTTCCGGGGGCCGCGGCAACAGTGATGCCGAGCTCTTTTGCGGCTTGAAGGTCGAACGTCTCAAACTGTGTGCCAGTGCAGAGCAGCAGCTTTAGGTTTGGCAAGCTGCGCAGCAATTGGGAAGGAAACGCTGTTCTTTCGCGCATCGCAGATATGATATTGTACGGTCGAAGCTGTTCAACAAGGGCAGTTTTCTCTTCCTTTGTGTTTTGAGGTACATGGGATTTGAAGATGTCGATATTGACGTCGGTCGGGCCGATGTGTTCGAAATGTCGTTGCGCCACAGATAGGTAGTCGTCCAAGACAACCATAGATGGTACCGCGGAGCCAGAGCTACGGCGCGTGTGCAGTCGTCGTACATGATTTGCCGCCCGTAGGACGGACTTTGGGGCCAATCTCGATGCCATTCGAGTACCTAAGCAATGGATACAATGGATAGGTGAGCGATGGTAGACGAGGCGCCGCAAGGCTTCTCTTTTAGGCAAGTGAATATAACCTTGTGATATAAATTACAGAGGGATTATAGTAGCTGCTTTCTTATAGGCGAAAAGGAGAGACGTGGTCTATGGTTGTTGTAACTTGGGCGCAGTCGAGAGATGCGATGGAATTTCTGCGGAGATGCGACCGAACGTGGGGAAGTGAATCCACCCCCGTATTTAACTCGGAGAATCAAGAACAAGCGCCGAGTCATTACTTGGTAATTTCATTTGCAACAAGCAAGGCCATTTGACAACCTGTTAAAGGCTATTTGCTACTTAAATTATGAAGTATGATATTCTTTCACCGAGGCTGGTCGTTTCGAACTAGCTACAAATTTCGACCTAGTCGGCCTCTAGTTTTTTTCAAAAGGTTCTAGATAGAGTCATTCTTCGCTCAAGCAAAACTTCATCAGCAGGCATGATTATTGATATTCTCCAGAATTTCAAATTTCCGATATGTTGCCTACTTCAAGGCAGTGATTGAACAATGCTTGGTGCCAAGAGATGACTAACCAATGCTTGGTGCCCCGTCTGTCACGCGGAACAGTGATTGGGCATAGAAACAGTGTTGATTGAGGAGCAAAAGAAGCTGTAGTGCGAGGGGGAACGAGGGACACCCTTATGGGGTGGGTACGTCTTCTACCATACAATATTACCCCTATTGTGGGTACCAAATCCCATGGGTCTGTCCCGTGACACCCTTCCATTTGACACCGTCTTGGCTGACAGCCACCAACCGTTGAGCCTTGCTTTCAATTAGGACCTGACTTGAATTTCGAGCTCTGTCAAGAGCCCCAATTTCCGGCGTGCAGAGCTGTTCCCCGTGACCGACCAGGCATTGCGCACTCGGTCTTTCACTTTCATCGTATCGTTGCCTTGCTTATAGCCCGCCTGTCCATCTCCACAACTGGACAAAAGTGTGCGCATCACGCGACGGCTGGAGCTGATTTCGGGCACCTTGCAGCTCTAGCAGCGCGCGGCTCCAATAGTGAGTAAGCCGGTCAAGATCCACGGCCTAGCCAAACTACTACGAGCTTGGGAGCGCGGCAACAAGCCACCCGAGGCTTCAAAAGCACCGGAGATGCCCACCTGTGAGCGTGCTGCCGGGGGGGGGGGG